>CM065593.1:158216343-158496631 GCA_033119425.1 Bufotes viridis | reverse complement strand
GGTAACATCCCCAGTATACTGATCTCCATCTCATCCTACTTATATATAAGAGACAACTACTACTATGTGTACTATTGCTCCATCATCTAACATCTCCCGTACAATGATCTCCATCTTATCCTCCGTATATATATGTATCTTTACTGTAAAAAACATTTGATATGTCATAGCAACATATCAAAGTTTTGTATTGGTGGGGGCCTGTTTTCTGAGAGACACACCAGTTGCCAGAATGAGGACAAAGAAATGCTCACACAGAGCACTTTCACTCTCTCTTAGGCCTCATGTACACGACCATAGGTGTTTTGTTCTCCGCAAACAGCAGATCCGCAAAACACGGAAGCCGCTCCGTGTGCGTTCTGCAATTTGTGTAACGGAACGCGGCCCATTGTAGAAATGCCTATTCTTGTCCGCAAAACGGACAAGAATAGGACATGCTCTATTTTTTTTGCGGGGCCACGGAACGGAGCAATGGATGCGGACAGCACACTGGAGTGCTGTCCGCATGTTTTGCGGCCCCATTGAAGTCAATAGGCCTGCGCCCGAGCGGCAAAATATGCTGCTCGGACGCGGACCAAACATACGGTCGTGTGCATGAGGCCTTATTCTCAGTCAAACTGGAGACAAACTTTTCTTTTGTTCTAGCAATTGGTTGGGGTCTCAGCAATCGGACCCCCATTGATTATAATCAATTGTATGTTACTGTGACATTTCAAAAGTCTTTTTAAATTACAGGTACACTCGGGTTTTCCGAGTGTTGATTTGAACCCCTACCAGTCTGCCTCTGTCCCTACAAGTCACCTCAGTCACCTGATGCATCTACAATAATAAGTCTGTTAAATAATCTACCCAGTGTTTTTTATATGGACATAGGCTGGTTAAGATTCTGTATGCTGCCTATCTGGTATGTAGTGCGGCCAGTCTACTGTGCCATGTGCCATATGTGCAGGAGATGGGGAACTGGGTGCCAACCTTTGTCAGGGGTAGTGCTGAGTGAATTGAAGTATCCAAAGTGGACTTTGATTCCAAATTTCAGGAAAAATTCGATTTGCCACTAAGCCGAATTTCTTTTGAAATTTTTCCTAAAATGGTGGGTACAAGTAAATAAAAATTATACTCAGCTCATCTATTCGATCACAGAGAGGCCGTCCACTCCTGTCTTGATTGAAGAAAATCCACCAAAGGACCTGCAGAGAGCGTGATGACCTCACCGCGTGATCACGCTGGGCACGCGCTGGGGGATTCACCTGTGGGCCATTTCGAGCCTGCACCAGTACATACTAAATGGGAAATTACTGGATACCACTGACATGGAAAAGGAATTAAGAATTTTAGTAGACAGCAAACTTAAAGGGGTTTTAAGAGAGTTTGATCTAGATGACCTTTCCTCATATCTGGTCATCAGTATCACATCAGCTGGAGTTTGACTCCCAGAAGAACCTGCCGATCAGTTGTTTGAAGAGACTGCAGCATTTCCTAGGCCAGTGACGTCACATTTTTTGGTCACGTGGCCTAGGCGCAACTCAGTCCAATTCAAGTGAATAGGGCTGAGAGCTGTAATACCAAGCACAGCTGCTATACAATGGACAGGAGTGTGCTTGGTGAGCTGGCTCCTCAAATAACTGATTTGCAGGGGTTCAACACCCATGACCCATCGGACAGGTCATTAATATCAAAATTTCGGAAACCCTAAAAAAAATTTTTAATGTCACAGTAACTTATCAGAGATTATTACCAGTCTTTAGAACAAAGAGAAAGAAATGAGCACACAGAATGCTTTTTGTCCTTGCCACAGGAGATGGTTTCAATAGCAATTCTGAGTCCGTCTCCAATTCGACTCCTTCAGCAGAGAGTGCTCTGTGTGAGCATTTCTTTCTCCTCATTCTGGCAATTGGCTTGTCTCTCAGCACTCAGGTCCCCACCAACACAAAACTTTGATATGTTGTTATGAGTAGTACAGATACACTTTAAATGCAGCAACCATTGTCAGGCAGCAATAATCAAAATAGCTTGAAGGGGTTCTTCGGGAATGATTTAAAATGGCCGCCAGCAACCTGTCCCAGAATGTGAGCAGGACTGGTTGCTTCCACTTGCAGAGCTGCCTAGGGGGGTGACGGTGAAGGTCAGGGCCTTACTACACTCTACATTAGTAACATAGTAACATAGTACATAAGGCCGAAAAAAGACATCTGTCCATCCAGTTCGGCCTGTCATCCTGCTAGTTGATCCAAAGGAAGGCAAAAAAAAACCCTGTGAGGTAGAAGACAATTTTCCCCACTTAAGGGGAGTAAAAAATTCCTTCCTGACTCCAATCAGGCAATCAGAAGTACTCCCTGGATCAACGACCCATCTCTAGTAGCTATAGCCTGTAATATTATTACACTCCAGAAATACACCCAGTCCCCTCTTGAATTCCTTTATTGTACTCACCATCACCACCTCCTCAGGCAGAGAGTTCCATAGTCTCACTGCTCTTACAGTGAAGAACCCTTTTCTATGTTTGTGTACAAACCTTCTTTCCTCCAGACGCAGAGGGTGTCCTCTCGTCACAGTCACAGTCCTGGTGGTAAATAGATGATGGGAGAGATCTCTGTACTGAACCCTGATATATTTATACATAGATATTAGATCTCCACTCAGTCGTCTTTTTTGTAAGGTGAATAACCCTCATTTTGATAACCTTTTAGGGTACTGTAGTTGCCCCATTCCAGATATTACTTTAGTTGCCCTCCTCTGAACCCTCTCCAGCTCTGCTATGTCTGCCTTGTTCACAGGAGCCCAGAACTGTACACAGTACTCCATGTGTGGTCTGACTAGCGATTTGTAAAGTGGTAGGACTATGTTCTCATCACGGGCGTCTATGCCCCTTTTGATGCACCCCATTATCTTATTGGCCTTGGCGGCAGCTGCCTGACACTGGTTTTTGCAGCTTAGTTTGCTGTTTATTAAAATCCATGTCAGTGTTACCGAGTGTTTTACCTTTTAGTATGTACGGATGACTTGCATTATTCCTTCCCATGTGCATAACTTTACATTTGTCAGTGTTAAACCTCATCTGCCACTTATCTGCCCAAGCCTCCAATCTATCTGTAGCAGTATATTGTCCTTGCACAGTAAAATATAAATTTTTGCAGATGACACTAAACTGTGTAAAGTAATTAACACTGAAGAGGACAGTTTTCTTCTACAGAGGGATCTGGATAGATTGGAGGCTTGGGCAGAGAAATGGCAGATGAGGTTTAACACTGACAAATGTAAAGTTATGCACATGGGAAGGAATAATGCAAGTCACCCATACATACTAAATGGTAAAACACTCGGTTACACTGAAATGGAAAAGGATCTAAGAATTTTAATAAACAGCAAACTAAGCTGTAAAAACCAGTGTCTGGCAGCTGCCGCCAAGGCCAATAAGATAATGGGATGCATCAAAAGGGGCATATACGCCCGTGATGAGAACATAGTCCTACCACTTTACAAATCGCTAGTCAGGCCACACATGGAGTACTGTGTACAGTTCTGGGCTCCTGTGAACAAGGCAGACATAGCAGAGCTGGAGAGGGTTCAGAGGAGGGCAACTAAAGTAATATCTGGAATGGGGCAACTACAGTACCCAGTGGAGATCTAATATCTATGTATAAATATATCAGGGTTCAGTACAGAGATCTCTCCAATCATCTATTTATCACCAGGACTGTGACTGTGACGAGAGGAAATGCTCTGCGTCTGGAGGAAAGAAGGTTTGTACACAAACATAGAAAAGGATTCTTCATGGTAAAAGCAGTGAGACTATGGAACTCTCTGCCTGAGGAGGTGGTGATGGTGAGTACAATAAAGGAATTCAAGAGGGGACTGGGTGTATTTCTGGAGTGTAATAATATTACAGGCTATAGCTACTAGTTACATTACTAGTTATATTACAGGCTATAGCTACTGCCTGATTGTAGTCGGGAAGGAATTTTTTCCCCTTAAGTGGGGAAAATTGGCTTCTGTCTCACAGGGGTTTTTTGCCTTCTTCTGAATCAACTTGTAGGAAACAGGCCGAACTGGATGGACAAATGTCTTTTTTCGGTCTTATATACTCTGTTACTAGAAAAAATACAACTAAGGGGTGACCTAATAATTATGAATAAATAAATCAAAGGCAAATGATCCAGTTATATCCAAGAGAATATCGGTAGCAAGGTGGCACCCTCTATATTTAGACGAAAGAAGGTTTCTACACCAATATACAATGAGATTTTTTACTGTAAGAGCACTGCAAATATGGAACTCTCTGTCAGAGGATGTAGTGATGGTGAACCCGCTTAAAGAATTCCAGAGGGGCCTGGATGTATTTCTGGGGTGTAACAATGTATAAAGTTAGTATACTGTAGTTACTGGATTTTTGGCGAAGGGTCCTTGGACCTTGGTTTGTCAAATCTGAAATCAGGAAGGAATTTTTCTTCCCTAAGATGAGGCTTCTACCTCATTAGGTTATTTCTGCATTTTGTTTTTGGATCAACTTTGCATGATAATAGGCTGAACTGGATGTCTGTTTTCAGCCTTACAAACTATGCTACTATGTTACCTGCACTGCTGCTCTGTCCTGCAACAAACCTAGTATACTTACCTAATGGCAGTGGCCTCTTTTAGTAAGACAAAGCATTCTGGAAAAAAAAAAAACTAAACTTAAGGAATATTAAAAAGAGTTTAAGGTGTTATTCTACTTATGACTTATACTTGAGCATCTGATGGATAGATTGGAAAAACAAGTCCAATCCATAGACCCCCCCTATACACACACACACACCTTGCAACTTACAGGACTTTAAGTGGTTCTCTGGGAATTAAGAAAATAAAAAATACTTAAATATTACTTTATTATAAATATATTCCCAAATACCTTTCATTAGTTATAATGGCTTGTTTTGTCAGGGGAGCAATCATCGAGAGAAATAAAATGGCTGCCGTCCTATTAGTGCCATAAAACCTGTCCTAATCACACAGCAGGACAAGTTACAGCGGAAGATGGAAGTAAAGAGCTGCCTCATCATCCTCTCTGCTCTGCTTGTCAGGGATTATGATCCTGAATACAATTTAATATGATCTTCAGGTGAATCTGTGTAGGAATGGAGTTCATGAGGAGACATGTAGTACAGAGGGGAGGTGCAGCAGCACTTGTATACAGTCTCCATAATGAGCAGCAGCACTTGTATGCAGTCTCCATTACCACAGTCTGTCCTGTCCATCCTCTCTGTACTTCATGAAGATGAAGATTATAGTCAACTGTATTCAGGATCATAATTCCTGACAAGCATAGAGGAGGATGAGGCAGCTTACTGCTCTAAAGTAACCCATCCTGCTGTGTGATTAGGACAGGTTCTATATAGGATGGTGGCCATTTTATTTCTCCTAATGATCACTCCACAGACGAAACAAGCCATTATAACTAATAAAAGGTATTTGGAAATATATTTATAATAAAATATTATTTAAGCATTTTTATTTTCCTAATTCCCAGATAACCCCTTTTAAGGATCTGTCATGAGTGTGAACAATGCAGCCCTGCGCTCCACCTGCACCACTGTCCCTACCTACTTGCATAATCCGTCCTAAGTGGTGACCCACAATTGGACGACAATCCACTAAGTGCAGGGGCCTAAACCAAAAAGGGAAAAGAGCAGCCAGACAGGAAGAGGTAAACCATGGCCAGATCAGGATCCAAAATCATATATAACTACACAGCAAAGTGAAACCAGGAGAAAATGTCAGAGACAAACTCAGCAGACAAAGATGAGGTCACAAACTAGCAGAATCAAATACAAGGAGGTCAAGTCAGAGGCAAAATCAGTAATCAGAGGCAATATCAAAGAAACAGGCAAAGGTCAGTGATCCAGTATAGCAAAAACTCAACTAGCTAGTGAGGCTTAAAAAAGCAATCACAGGCACCTGTGGCCAGCAGTTGCCTGTTTAAATAGTCCGCCTCAGGAAGCATGCGACACAAGCACAAAGCATGGTTGGTCCAGCATCCCAGCTCGATGATAGGTCGCGTACCCCCACTGTTAGCGGGGCTGGTCGCCGTAGCAACATAACGACACCTGCAGCAACGCCATATTGTGGCTGGACTCGTCGCAGGAGCGCAGACAGGTAAGTGCGTGACAGGATCTGCTGCTAGAGCCTTGGTGCCAGTCGCCACAGCACACCTTCAGAGGTCATATGGAGGTCATATGGAGTCCAGGCCTCAATGAGTCAAAGATGTTTTACAGCAGTGACTTTGTTTGAGTTGGCCTTACCTGGCATTTCGGATGCCTTGAGCCAAGAAAGGAAGTGGAGAGTAGAGGGGACTAGAGAAGAACAGCAGCGGAGATGACTATATAGTTACATAAAGTTTGAAAAAACCGTAGCACTCCCAATCTTCAATCCAACCGTATATTTATTGCCACCGAACAGAAGCAACGTTTCGACTCAAAAGTCTTTTGAGTCGAAACGTTGCTTCTGTTCAGTGCCAATAAATATATGATTGGATTGAACATTGGAAGTGCTACGGTTTTTTCTAACATTTCCGGTAATTGAGGGGCCCCTAGGGCCGGGGCACTGACACCGCGAGCACCGCCGCCAAATGATGGAATAATATAGTTTCATAGTTAATACGGTTGAAAAAAGACATCAAGTTCAACCAAGAGATAGGTGGGGATGCGAATTCCCAATGAATCTTTTTCATTTTTGACATTTTTTGTTCACTTTTTCTGGGGGCCTTGAGGACTGTTTTCTTGGTAGACATCATACTTCATCATGCCAGCAAATAATTCATTAGGTGTTTTAATTTCCCAATGCTGCTGCCCAATAGTACCTGGGATAGATGTTGTTGATTTCATCAACCAGCTGATCTGGTTTGCTTGGCTTAACAAACCAGTTTGAACTGAGATATGTGATCGGCTATTCTATATTAAACAGAAAAGAATAGACTGTGAAGAAAAGCAAGTAGGGTAAAGAAAGTACCATGAAAGGATCAAGATTTTGGAGCTATAGTATGTTGTAGCAACAACAGAAAACCCAAGAGAAATGAATAATTATACTGCATCTAGGGATTGTGGACAGATACATAGAGGTGCTCTAATTATCATACCTCTTGGCATCTGTTCATTCAGGGATAGACACATTAGTTCTACATTGGCTTTTGAGGAACAACCCTGATTTTGTTAGTAAAATTCCATAGATACGTGTGGATCTTAAAGGTTATTTATACCTGTAACGGACCGTTACGCACACAACTCCGTTTAGGCGAAATTCCCTTTTCCGGATAGACCAGCAGCTACTGCAATCACCAACTTCCCGAACAAGAGACACACGAACCCTGGAAGCAGCCGAACAGGAAAAGCAATATGAACAGCTTACACTCCTGGCAATCAGCATACAGTCAAATCCCCCCCAATAACGAGACGACACTTCGTTTTGAGGGTCAAGCAGGAACTCTCTCCTGGGGCATACAGCCTCTTTTATTTACACTCCACAAACATAGTACTGACCCACAGGGGTTTGAAACACAGACACTCCCACACAAAATACAGCGACCAATCAACATACAGCCAGATATATCACAATCCCACATGGCTGGTCCATTGTGGGTGCTGATTAGGTCACAGCGATGTCCATTGTGAATGGTGATTAGGTCACAGGTAATGTCCATTGTGAATGTTGATTAGGTCACAGCAATGTCCATTGTGACTGTTGATTAGGTCACAGCAATGTCCATTGTGAATGCCAACTGTCATTGGGGCCATAGTCGCAGGGTAAGAGGCTAGCAAGCATGCCTCTCCAATGCCCAGGGATACATGGCAGTTTGTCACATATCTCCCCTTTGGGGGAAGACTAACCAGGCACCTGACCTCCTGTCGGTCAGTGCCTACGTTAGTCGATCCACCAACCCACAATAGACAAATGCCAGAGTAGCCCACCCACAACAAACAGGTACAAGAGTGACCCACCCACAAGAAGCAGTTACTGCACCGGATATTCCTCTGGGGTGCTGGGGCAACATGCTGTGGGGACTTGAGGGAGGGCAGAGGCCGACTGCACTCTGCCCAGCTGCCAGCTCTCCTACTGGTATAACCTGCAGGACCTCAGGCTCTGGACAGGGGACAAAGGGAGGGCAGAGGCCGACTGCACTCTGCCCAGCTGCCAGCTCTTCTACTGGTATAACCTGCAGGACCTCAGGCTCTGGACAGGGGACAAAGGGAGGGCAGAGGCCGACTGCACTCTGCCCAGCTGCCAGCTCTTCTACTGGTATAACCTGCAGGACCTCAGGCTCTGGACAGGGGACAAAGGGAGGGCAGAGGCCGACTGCACTCTGCCCAGCTGCCAGCTCTTCTACTGGTATAACCTGCAGGACCTCAGGCTCTGGACAGGGGACAAAGGGAGGGCAGAGGCCGACTGCACTCTGCCCAGCTGCCAGCTCTTCTGCTGGGGGCTGGGAACATAGTCCGGCTTAGTAGCCAGGGGAACATGGGCGCCAGTGGGGGTTAACATCGCCTCTGTTAACCCTGGGGCCAAGTTAGGTGTTAGCTGGGGAGGAGAGTTTGTACTTACCCCTCCTCCTGTTGTCCCGGTGCGGGTAGTTGGGGATCTGGACAGGCTGTCCAGCATCCCTGTAGGTCAGGCACAGAGACCACGGTCCCATCTGCGCCTGCCTGGGAGATTGGTGTCTCCCCTTGTTAGGGTAAGCTGCCGCTGGGGAGAGGGGGTGCTGTGTTCCTCTCCCTGAAACACAGGCTGCTGCTGGAGTGGGAGACCGCCTGTCTCCACTCCCGTAACATTGTCCTGCTGCTGGAGAGAGAGACCAACTGTCTCTGCTCCCTGTAGGACACACTGCCGCTGGGGGAAAGGACGACACCTTCGGCCCCCTGGACTTCACACTGCCGCTGGGGGAAAGGACGACACCTTCGGCCCTCTGTAACTCACACGGCCGCTGGGGAGGAAGGACGACACCTTCAGCTCCCTGGGGTACACACTGCCGCTGTGGAGGAAGGACGGCACCTTCAGCTCTCCGGAGCGCACTCAGCCGCTGGGGAGGGCGGACGATACCATCTGCCATGAACTGCAGGTACTCTGCTGTTATCCTCCTCACGAACTGTACAGATTTCTCCGGGGGGTTGGGTCCGAAGAAAATCAGCCGTGATCTCAGCTCTCTGTCAAATTCCTCCTGCGTGTAGCTGGGTGCCATGCTTGTTCTCCTGAAGTTCTTTCTTTTGTAGATAGGGGCGCTGTACGGGTACTGGCGTTGCCCTCACTTTGTAATCCAAGGAATGGTGTTGCCCTGTAGATGTCCTTCTGGGCTGTGGAAATGATCCCGCTGTTTGCCACCAAATGTAACGGACCGTTACGCACACAACTCCGTTTAGGCGATATTCCCTTTTCCGGATAGACCAGCAGCTACTGCAATCACCAACTTCCCGAACTAGAGACACACGAACCCTGGAAGCAGCCGAACAGGAAAAGCAATATGAACAGCTTACACTCCTGGCAATCAGCATACAGTCAAATCCCCCAATAACGAGACGACACTTCGTTTTGAGGGTCAAGCAGGAACTCTCTCCTGGGGCATACAGCCTCTTTTATTTACACTCCACAAACATAGTACGGCCCACAGGGGTTTGAAACACAGACACTCCCACACAAAATACAGCGACCAATCAACATACAGCCAGATATATCACAATCCCACATGGCTGGTCCATTGTGGGTGCTGATTAGGTCACAGCGATGTCCATTGTGAATGGTGATTAGGTCACAGGTAATGTCCATTGTGAATGTTGATTAGGTCACAGCAATGTCCATTGTGACTGTTGATTAGGTCACAGCAATGTCCATTGTGAATGCCAACTGTCATTGGGGCCATAGTCGCAGGGTAAGAGGCTAGCAAGCATGCCTCTCCAATGCCCAGGGATACATGGCAGTTTGTCACAATACCTTTGCAGGTATATATTTTTTATTTGATCACAAATAAAATAAAAAATGATGCAACTTTGTAAATAGTCTTCATTAAAATATCCTCAGACATATTTTTCAAAAGTTGGAAATTGTGGCACACACCATATTTGCTACATAATCTACGAGTTTTTTCTTCACTCACTCATTTTCAAACGTGACAAGAAAAGAGGGTGGGGTTTAGTGTGAGGGGGAGGGGCCTCCACTACACAGCAGATTTACTAAAAAATGAAATTATACTGTAAATTATAGCTGAAATCTACACTGGCTCATAGCTGGCACAGTTTTGAATTTTTCCAGAAAGTTCAACAAACTAATTAAGAAACCTGTTGCTCTTACTCTGGTTTTTCAGTACTCTGGTGTATGTAGCACTAATTTAAAGGCTATGTACAACCCTTAGAGACAATTTGTTTTTTTAATTATTGCATTGTACTCATTTTGAGCTAAAAAATATATTTTTACAATTAGTTTTAGTTATTACAAAATACGGAGCCCTTTTTCTGTTCATAGCTGAGATGCTCTAGAAAAAGAGTCTGGATTTTTTCTCTTTTCCATTAGTTGGGGAGCTGACAGGCTCCTTATCTCTGCTCTCTGACATTATAAACACTCATTATAGCTCAGTTCTTATATTACTGATAAGAATGTGGCTTAAATAAATATTTATGACCTCTTAGTAGTTTGACAAAGGCAGATTGTATGCCGACACGCCGTCACTGGAATGTGACAATAAATCTCAGCAAGATTATCTAAAAGCGAGTGCGGTCTCTTCTCTTCTTATGTCTTAGTAGTTTAGAGATAGGGTTTATTAGATGACCGGCACAAAGTTAAAGCACCTGTCACACAGCTGGAAAAACAGTTAACCCTTTGTGACAGAACGGCTAATTATTTTTTATAATGGCCAATTGAAAATTAGATTTTTAGCCAAAAATGAATAAAATGCAATCATAAACAAAAATTGCCTCAGAAGGTGTACATAGCCTTTAAGTATATCTGTCCTGTGTTTCTATAGCTTCTTTGAAAACATATCTTTCCATACAGAAGCATAACTTGTAGCTCCTGTGCCCCAATGCAAAATCATTAATAGGGTCCTTACTTATCATGTTTTTTTATTGTACTGGTCTCCTCATATGGGAAAACGAGAACATATTGGCCCTTCAGACTCTTGGGCCCAGGTGCATCCGTATTCTCTGTACTCAATATACTGTAGTTACACCCCTATTTCCACGGTAAGGGTACTTTCACACTAGCGTTTTGGATTCCGTTTGTGAGATCCATTTCAGGGCTCTCACAAACGGTCAGTTAAGCCCCAATGCATTTTGAATGGATAAGGGTCCGTTCAGAATGCATCAGTTCGGCTCCTTTCCGCCTCTATTCCGTTTTGGAGGCGGACACCAAAACGCAGCATGCCGCATTTTGGTGTCCGTCTGAAGAGGCGGACCCTAACGGATCTGGTTTTTTTTACAATGTAAGTCAATGGGGACGGATCCGTTGTCAGTAACACAATATGGTGCATTTGAAAACGGATCCGATCCCCACTGACTTTCAATGTAATTCAAATCGGATCCGTTTTGGACTTTGTCATTTTTCTTTAAAGCTAATGCAAACAGATCCGTTCTGAACGGATACAAACGTTTGCATTAGAGGTGCGGATCCGTCTGTGCAAATAAACAGATGGATCCGCACCAACGCAAGTGTGAAAGTACCCTTACAGACAACAAACAAATGTTGTGTTGTCTGATCCTGCAGCCTCATATCTTTCTACTTATCCCTTACTTGTTACTTACCTATCAAATGTATGTTAGTTCTTAAAGGGCATCTGTACCTATGAAACTGGCTGACCTGTTGCACTTTGGAAGGTGTGTTGGTCCTATGTTTGCATTGCTGAGAAAAATGATGTTTTAATCTATGCAAATGAGCCTCTAGGAACAACGGTGGCGTTGACCTTACACCTAGAGACACCGCTCTCTCTGCAACTGCTGCTCCCTCTGCACTTTGAGTGAGAGGACCAGGTGTGATGATGTTTTCACCGTCTGGCTCTGTCAATCAAAGTGCAGAGGGTGCAGCAGTTGCAGAGAAGACATAGACTCTAGGTGTAACAGCAGCACCCACATTGCTCCTAGAGGCTCATTTGCATGTATTAAAACATCATTGTTCTCAGCAATGCAGGCACATATGTACATGGATACAACATCAGATGCCTGCAGCTGCCAAGTGCACATGTAACAGGTCAGCCAGTGTCATAGGTACAAACCTGCTGACAGATCTTGGCAGGTATTGAGTTGGAATATTTTTTGTTCATTTGTAGAGTTTAACATCTTGGCCTGGCCATATGATGGACACATACGTGCACAGTTGCTACAGTCACTGTACAGTTATCAGCACTTTACAATGGGTCTGTCAGCTCCATTCTGCCTCTAGAAGTGATTCCTGTGCTGGGTAGTGGATTATAGTACATACTTTCAGAAGTATTTGTTTAGCAACTGTGTATATTCTGAATAATACTGTAACATAGTAACATAGTAACATAGTAACATAGTACATAAGGCCGAAAAAAGACATCTGTCCATCCAGTTCGGCCTGTTATCCTGCTAGTTGATCCAGAGGAAGGCAAAAAAAAAACTGAGGTAGAAGCCAATTTTCCACATTTAGGCCCCTTTCACACGGGCGAGTTTTCCGCGCGGGTGCAATGCGTGAGGAGGACGCATTGCACCCGCACTGAATCCGGACCCATTCATTTCTATGGGGCTGTGCACATGAGCGGTGATTTTCACGCATCACTTCTGAATGATGTTCGCAGAAGTGAATGGGGCTGCGGGAAAATCACAAGCATCCGCAAGCAAGTGCGGATGCAGTGCAATTTTTCCGCATGGTTGCTTAGCAACGGGACCAGATATTTATTATTTTCCCTTATAACATAGTTATAAGGGAAAATAATAGCATTCTTAATAAAGAATGCATAGTAAAATAAAGAGGAAGGGTTAAAATACAAAGTTAGCTTATCTTAGCCACTTGATCGCGTAGTTGCGATCTGTCTTCTCTTTCAGCATCAGCTAAGACTAGTGACCTGAGATGACATCACATCACATGGTTCAATCACATGGTCCATCTTACCATGGTGATGGACCATGTGATTGGACCATGTGATGTGACGTCATCACAGGTCCTTAGTTGTTAGCTGATGCTGGAAAAGAGAAGACAGATCGCAACTACGCGATCAAGTGGCTAAGGTAAGTTAACTTTTATTATTTTTAACCCCTTCATCTTCATTTTACTAAGCATTCTTTATTAAGAATGTTATTATTTTCCTTATAACCATGTTATAAGGGAAAATAATAAATTCTCCAGAATACTCTACCCGAAACCGGACTTCAGTGATGAAGTCCGGCTTCGGGTCTGGGTACCAAACATGGCGATTTTTCACACGCGCGTGTAAAACGCATTACAAACGTTTGCACCCGTGCGGAAAAATCGCGCATATTCCCTCAACGCACTCGCCTCTTATCCGGGCGTCAAACATGACGCCCGTGTGAAAGAGGCCTTAAGGGGAGTAAAAAATTCCTTCCCGACTCCAATCAGGCAATCAGAATAACTCCCTGGATCAACGACCCATCTCTAGTAGCTATAGCCTGTAATATTATTATACTCCAGAAATACATCCAGGCCACTCTTGAATTCCTTTATTGTAGATTTGTACATTTATTGTACATTTAGATCAGGGCGTAGCTAAAGGCTCATGGGCCGTGATGCAAGGCTTCAGCATGGGCCCCACTTCCCTCAGTGCTTTGTGTCCAGGGGCATGGAAGGGAATAGTCTTCATGCTGCCTGAGGCAAAAATTAAAATGGTGTCCGCCCCCTCTACCCATGCCAAATTCTTGACCTAACCCCTTCCCTAAAGCCAGAGGTGTAACTTGACCAGCATTCACTTTCTATAATACCGGTGTCTTCTTATGCAACACAAGGGTCTTTGGGCCCCCTCACACTCCTGGGCCCGCGCTAGCGACTGCTACCTCTGCACGCCCTATAGCTACCCTCCTGATTGAGATACATTTCCTTCTAATATGTATCAGTGCTGTACTTTTTTATAACAGTATCACAAACCTCTCTCACCCTCCCCCTTGATCACTCCTACTCCTTTCATTACCACATAAAGTCAGAAAACCAGCAGGGAAGGTGGAACTGCTTTGCTCCCTCTCCTGGGACACACGCTGACTGCACCTAAAATCGTCCTCTGTAATTGGAATCACTTTCCTCTCGTCAGCTCTCATAACACAAAAAACACCTTGGCACTGAGAGCAGAAGGAATCCTGCAGTGATAGTGAGTATATATAAGATTACTTACAGCACATAGTCTAATCAGCAAACACTGAGAATGCTGGATCAAAGATCGATACAATGTCAAAAGAGGCAGATGAAAGAGATTTACTTGCACTTTTCAGTACACATTATCATCGAATATTTTAAAGAATAAAAGGGAAACTCTTTGCAGTTGATGAAGCAGGAAAAATATAGTATTAGGGCTCATTCACACGACCGTGGTTTGGTTCCGCATCCGAGGAACCAATGAGAAGCAGGGGTTAAAAATCAGTACCTCAGGAACTTCTAAATATTTTTATTAAAGATAAACTGAGAAAAAGTAAAATGCAATCATATAAAATGCCCCCAAAGGTAAACAAAGCCTTTATCATGCTTCATGTTACCACACGCTGCTAGAATGAATATCATATACTAGAAGTTCTGAATGCGTTCCAGATGTCATGTGTGTCCTGGGGGAAAGTGCGGTCCACACGTCGGAACTCAAACATTTAAAAGAAACCTGCTAACAATATACTGTAGTAATCATGAATTTCAAAACTATGGTACACTTAAGTGTTGAGCGAGCATGCTCGGCCGAACACCACTTCGGCTCAAGCATCGCTATGCTCGGCACATGGCGGTATTCAGCCGAATACCGCATGTGCTCGAGCGCAATGCTCGAGTCTCCTCCCCGCACGTTTCTTGGCCTGCTTCGCAGCCAATAAGCATGCAGGTAAGTACTGCCCTCGATGTAATGCAGTAGCCATGTTGGTTACTGGCATTACAGTGATTGGCTGGCCGGAACGCGTCATCAGGTGCTATATAGCACCCGATGACGCGTGTTCGGCTCAGTGTTAGTCATGGAGAGCTGTGCTGAGGAAGGGACAGACAGTGTAGAGAGTGATAATATTTTTATTAGAAAAACTTTTCAGAGACCCAAAAGTCCTTTTAAGGACTATTGTGTGTGGCAGCAGCCAGGACCTTAACTACCATAGCGGCAGACCATGCGACTGCTATGGGGCCCAGGGCAAGAGGGGGCCCAGTTGGGCTCCTCTCCTCTTCTACTGGGGATGAAAACTTGGTCAGGACTCTACCGTCTAAAGAAACAATTTTTAGCAAATGAGGCAGTGGAAAAATGGCCCGAAGATAATTGAAAGGGGTTTAGGCGGAAACCCTTCTGTCCTGTGTGGGGGGCCTGGTTTGATCCTTGCTATGGGGCGCTTACTTCTCTATGCATGCCACTGGCAGCAGCAATCTATATTTTTAGCGCAACATGCGCTAAATTGCTAAGACTTTTTGTGTGTGTCAGCAGTATGTGTTTTTAGCACATCCTACGCTAAATAGCATGCAATAGTTAGGCCACTGCAGACAGCGACATTAGTTGCACCACATCTCTTGTGTAAAGTGTGACCATCCCAAAAATATCTGTGACATCCAGGGTACTTTTTCCGTAGACGGTGTCCGCTTCTGACAGTGACATTACCAGTGCCACATCTGCAGCGTAACGTGTGCACTTAAAAAATGTAACTTTGACATACAGTGTACTTTTTCAATAGACAGTGTCCACTTCTGACAGTGACATTACCAATTTTTTTGCACATACACTTCCAAATCCTACATTACTGTACGCTACTGTACGTGTGACATACTTTTAAGCATATATAACATTTAATATGAAGAAGACAAGCAGTAAGGGACGGGGAAGTAGCCGTGATGCTGATGGACACAGAGGCTGTGGCCCGGGACGTGTTAGAAACTGTGCTTGCTGCCAGAACACAAGAAAAACAATCATCCACGATACCTAGCTTCATGTCCCAGTTTGCAGGGCAGCGCAGGACACCACTCTTGAAGTCAGACCAGTGCAACCAGGTGGTCGGTTGGATTACAGTCGGTTAAGCGTCTTCCACCAAGTCCAGTCTCAGTAGCCACGGCCCTCGCATATAAATTTTTTCAGGGTCAGCTCACCTGCAGGCCCTCGCATATAATGTTTTACAGTGTCAGCTCACCTGCAGGCCCTCGCATATAATCTTTAACAGGGTCAGCTCACCTGCAGGCCCTCGCATATAATGTTTTACAGGGTCAGCTCACCTTTAGGCCCTGACCTACAACCTTTTAGAGGGTCAGCTCACCTGCAGACCCTCACATACAATCTTTTACAAGGTCAGCTCACCAGCAGACCCTCACCCCTAATGTTTTAGATGGTCAGATCAGCAGGCCCTTGCTCCAAATGTTTTTGAGAATTACCAACAGGACATCAATCATAATTTTTCAAGGGTGTGTATGATGCCCTCCTTTATGTGTAATAAAGGGTGTATTGCAGTGCCGGTTCCTTTTAATTTTAGGCAGCCCTTTCACTTAGTGCATAGGCTTATGAGTGTAGGAGTCCCACTACCTGAACAATTGTACCACAATGTGAATGAGGCCCTCCTTTATGTGATATACAGGTTGTATCGGAGTGCCTCTTGCTTGTAATTTTTGGCAGCACTTGCACTTTATATACAAGTAAATATACAGGAAAGAATCTTTCCTAACAATTTTTCCTCTAAAATAGATCTTTTTGTGCGTATTATTGTCAGTCTGTAAAAGTGGCATACTACTCGGACAACATCATTCCCAGCAGCGACCTGGGAGTCCAAGATGCATCCAGACATCCTCCCCATGCTGTTCCCAAACCATTTCAGTGGTGTTTCCATCACTTTCTGACCTTTTCCTATGAACCAGACACCCTCCCTCATCAGAGCAGGGGGTGCCTGGTTTAATGCTTGGGTTCTCCCATTGACTTCCATTATACTCGGGTGCTCTGTAGAGCACCCGAAAATCCCGATGTGTTCGGCCCGAGCACCAACACTAGTACACTTGTCAAATGTATAAAAATTACACCTGGTCACATCTTTGCGTACAGGAAATGGCCACTCAGCCAATCACTGGCTGAGGCAGGCCACCACTGTGTCCATTTATTGGCTGAGCAGACATTTCCAGACGGAACTAGGAAGTGGAGAGCAGAAGTAACCAAGACAGCTTTGAAAACTCAGTGGTAGGGGGACCAGTGAGTAATTCTTATTTATTACGTTTAACACGTTTTTGTCCTTAAAATAACCCCGCAAAACCCCTTAGGTTGGTGTCTGATGGCCATGTGAGCTGTGGGAAAAAAAAGTCTGTGTTTCGGACATATCTTCAAGACAGACCATGGCTTATCTGACCCAAACTCACAGCACCAAAGAGATTTAGGATACTGTCAGTACCTGCTATACAGTACTCACGTGATGATGTGAGTACAGCACAGCAGAACCTCCAGTCAGACAGGAACTGACAGCATTATAAATCACTGTGATGCTGTGAGTTTGGGTCAGATGAGCCACGCTCAGTCCAGATGATGCACACAGCCATCTGACATAGACCTTAAAATTCTTCAGTTGGGTTTACCCTCAGGCAAGGAATCTTCAAGTCTGGGGGTATGCTGTCTTCTACTCAGTACATCCTGGTAAAAGAAAAGGTCCACTTTATTCTTTCTACAGCATATTAATGAACAAAGCATGCCAAAACTGCTACACCAAAGACGAGCAAGGAACAAAAAGTCTTGAGACATTCCAGTGTTAGGGCTCATGCACACAAAGTTATTTTCATTCCGTGTCCGTTCTGTTTTTTTACAGACCATATGCTGAACCGTTCATTTCAATTGGTCCCCCCAAAAAAACGGAAGTTACTCCGTGTGCATTCTGTTTCCGTATGTCCGTATGCCTGTTCCGCAAAAAAATAGACCATGTTCTATTATTGACCGCATTACGGATAAGGATAGTACTGTTCTATTAGGAGCCAGCTGTTCTTTTCCGCAAAAAATACGGAATGCCCACGGACATTATCTGTATTTTTTGCGGATCACAAAATACATATCATCGTGTACATGAGCCCTTAAAATGAATCCAGCAATGCGTAGTTTAGATAATAACTTTGGGTTTTTATATAGAACTGCACTTTTGCAATAAATTCTACCCTAAATGTCACCCTAACCCTACATATGTAGGGAAAAAATGCTTTTGTATAATGAGTTGATGTACAGTCGGCTGATTTTGCACAGTCTTTTGAGGCATTTCATATTGTATGAAATAAGGCAGGACTATTTAAATGATTTACATAATACAGTATCCCTTTTATAGTACGCTATTGATGCACTATAGATTTTTCGTAGTTTACACCATAACGAATTTTGAATGAATTTTCGCTTTCCTTCCTGCAGTCGTGACTGAGGTGGAAGACAATACTGTGCTCAGTGAGTGTCATCTGCTGTGTCTCCACTAGGGGTGCACACTACTTCTAATCTGATTCGCTCAGGCTGTTGTCATGGTTGAGGTAAACTTGCCTTTCCATTCACTTCGGAAAGCAGTCTTTATGTGTAAAAAGCCTCCAGACCTTTCCTCGTTTATTCTGCCAAAGTTCCATGCAGGATCATTTGACCATTTTGGAATTCAGCATCTAAAAAATCCATAGTATAAATATATTATAGAGTATAGTAGTACAATATCTATATTTAGCAGATTGTAGATCCTCTGGATCAACTTGCAGGATAACAGACTGAACTGGATGGACAGATGTCTTTTTTCAGCCTTATAAACAATGTTACTATGTTTTGTAATAAACTGCAGTTTATATCTGATTAACCCTTAAAAATGTGGCCTAGATTGGTACTTAACACAGTTTTTTGATCTCTGCATTTCAAAAGCCTTAACTTTTTTATTTTTCCATTGACATAGCCATATGGGGGCTGGTTTTATGTGGGCAAGCAGTATATTGCGATGGCCACCATTTCTGGGTACATCATCTGAACTGTATAACTTTTTTTAACAAATTTGGAGCAATACTGTGAAAAAACAACCCAATTTGACTATTGTTTTTATGGTTTTGATTTTACGGTGTGCACCTCGCAATAAAAATCATATTTTAACTTTTATTCTTTCAGTATGGTTATGAAAATACCAAATTTATATGGTGGTTGTTGTTATGGTTTACTACTTTTAAAAACTTACAAAAAATCTTATAAGAGGTTACTTTGTGTCACCATAGTCTCACCCCCATAACTTTTTTATTTTTTGTGACGACGGAGATGTGTGAGGTTATTTTCTACAGAGAATTTGTTCTATAGTGTTCATTGTGCAGGTTAGATAATGAGATATTTTAAGATGGGTTTTATTCAAGTTTTATTTATTTATGTTTTACTCTTTTTAAGACCCCTTAGGCACTTAAACCTGCAATATCACTATCCCTTCTCCCATTATCCAGGATGCCTATAGTAACAGCCACAGAGAACCTAGCACCAGCCACAGTGACTCCAGTAGCGACCTCCATGGCCCAAGTATTAGCTAGGGAACCTGGAGTCAATGCAACACCTTATCAACATGTCTGCCTTTTGCTGCAAATGTATAAGTATATATAAGTGTACACTTTTTGTTCCTTAGAAAAAGTGCTGATTCTGTGGCCTGCCTTTTGAAGCCATATTTGAAACTTAATCAATCTTTAGGAAATACCCTAAGGGTCCATTCATACGTCCACATAATGGGTCCGCATCCGTTCCGCAATTTTCCACGGACCCATTAATTTTCAATGTGGGCGCAAAACATGCGGACAGCACACTGTGTGCTGTCCGCATCTGCACTTCCGTTCCGTGGCCCTGTTAAAAAAATAGAGCATGTCCTATTCTTGTGGCAGCCATGGACAAGAATAGGCATTTCTATCATAGTGCCAGCCATGTGCGGTCCGCAAAATGCGGAATACACATGGTCGGTGTCCGTGTTTTGCGGATCCATAATTTGGACGTGAGAATGTACCCTAATAGAGAGGACATAGAAGTAGCGTCTATTTCCACTGAAGAGCAGGTTGCAATGGTGTAAGGTTTGTTGCCTCTCAATGTATTCTCATGGTGTAATGCACAGGAGGAAGTGCTGGGACCAAAACTTCTGCACATGGGCAAGGAGCTTTTGGTGGACAGAAAGTGTGTGGGGGCAGTGTAAAAAAAGGCTCTTATAATGTTTTCACTTACCTCCCTTGGCTTCAGTGTTGCTATACACTGCTCTGTCCATGTAGGCCATTTTGGCCAGTTGATAACATCCCTCAAGTGGGTAATATTCTGTACTCTCATCAGTCCTTGCCCACGAGGGCAAATATGCACTTACACTACATTAAAGAATATTTACAGTGAAGTTATGCCTAGGCAATCCCAACCATTCAACCAAAACTTCTAGAGGAACACACAACCACAACTGTTATTGCATGTGTCCGATAAAACTTATTACACACTATAGGAGTGTAAATTAACTTATTGGTGTGGAGAAAGAGGCCGCATATCCAGAGCCAAATACTACATGATAGCTAGTTGATTCCCAGTGGTGCAAAGCACTGGTGTTATACAGTTCACTAAATCTGTAAAATTTAAGATGTATTTGACCCAAAACATAAAAACAGCTATTAAGAAATAAATAAGAAGCTAGGACAATAGTCAAGTTTCTAGCTAAGAGAGAAGCTAAATCAAAAGTAACATCCAATATGGCTGCAATAACTGTTAGCACTTTTGCAAAAATGGACACAAAGCCAAAAATTGTAAATATGGGCTCATTCAGGCCATCCAGGAATGAGATAAAGAGGCCGGCAGCCACCTGTCCCAGAATGTGAGGAGGACTGGTTGCCTTCACTTGCAGAGCTGCCTAGAGGGGAGAGGGAGCGGAGCCTCACTAAACATTACACTGCTGTAGAATAGATGGTAATGATGTGATCCTGCCTATGATATGCCATCATGGCTGAGCTGCCTATCCAGAATGCTCACCTGTGTAGTATATGCAAGTGTGGTGTATAGTGAGGCCCGACCCCTCACCCCCTAGACAGATTTACATACCCTACAATTGCCCTGGATATAGGTAATCATATTTATAACAATTTCTGTGAAAAGGGCCTAACACTGAAAATAGACCGAATAGACCACTGTCAATCTAACTGGTAGGTGGTGAAGGGTAATTATAGCAGATCTGGTTTATTGTAGAAATTGACACATTTGCTCTTACAGTTACTAATATACCTTATGTAGGCAGATGGTCAGTACAGCTCAGGAGCCCTAAACGCACAAATGGCCTGAGGGATTGCAGCAATATTCTCATATGTTATAGCATCTGCTGCTTCACAACTCAGAAAACTACACAATTATTGTCAGATGTTTAGCCTAAATTTGCAAAAAGTCTGAAGATTTTTCCTACATAATTACTCATATATAACAGTTTATATGACAAATATTTTTATATATCACTGAAAATCTAGCACTGAAACACTAAATGTTTTACCTACTGGTTCCTAAATATTTATTTTAATAGTTTAAAGTGGTTTTCCGTGATCAATATCCATCAATATTTGAATGATGGGGGGGTCTGACTCCCAATACCCTTACTGAGTGATCAGCCTATTTGGAGCTCAGTCCCATCCAAGTGCTGCAATAGCAAATACATCTACTATATAATGTAAGTCTCTGTGCTTGGTATTCCGTGAGGAAGCTGCAGAGCACCGCAACCTCTCCATACAGCTAATCAGTGGGGGTTCTGGGAGTCGGACCCCCACCAATCAGATATCGATAACTTATCCTGATGATAGGTAAATACTGAATAGCGGCAGGGGCAATATTCAAATTCACGATATTTTGCAGAATATTTGGTAGAATATTCGTCATATATTCTCAAATTCGATAATTTGCAATTATTTTCTTAATTGCGAAAACCAGCAATGTAATATGCACGCATTGCGTGCGCAATACAGGCGTGGGTCACTTTTGCTACTTTTTTCAAGCTGCTAGAAGTTTCTTGAGACTGGAGAAAATGGTTGGCATGGCAGAACATTACTATAGCTTTATATACAGATAGAGTGCTCCAATATATTCGCGATTGCGCAAATCGGCACTAATGATGCAAATATTTTGGCAAAATACTTGCAACTTCACATTTTAGCAGGTCTGACTACATATTACTGATTGGTGCACTAAGTATTGTTGTGACATCACAGCACTATGTCTCTAGTATGTATAAACACTACCTAACTATCACACTACCTAACACCCTGCACTGGAACCTATCAGCTACACTATATCACAATCTAACCTACACTGACTATCTCCCACTAACTATCTGTATTATATATATGAGCTAACTAACTAACTATCTAATGTAATGTGACACAGTAAAGCACAGAGCAACTGCTGTCTCTCTCATAACTGCAAAAAACTGCACAAAATGGCTGCTGGGGAGGTTCTTATATAGTAAAGGGGTAGGCAAATTTTCCTATTGGTTGCTAGGGATGTTGCTAAGCTCAGACAAAGACATTGCAGCCTTCTCATTGGCCCACAAGCAAGAAGCAGGGAGGGATCATGGGTTCAGATGAAAAAAAAGAAGTAGAATATTCAAAAATATGAATATATAGCACTATATTCTAAATATTCGCAAATTCTCGAAGTGGCGATATTGGCAATAAAAATTTGCGATTCGCACCCACACTTATACTGAACTCCCAGAAAACCCCTTTAACTAAAACCAAACAATATATACAGCCAGATACTGTGTAAGAAACTACTGAACAGCTGACGGTTTTAAAAACGACTTGGATAAATAACATTCATGATTTTGTAAATGTGGAGAAGTCGGGTTGTCACTGTGCTTTACTATAATTCATATCCCTAACCATCCCTTGGTTGAAGTTGATGGACTTGTGTCTTTTTTCAATCGTACTAACTATGCAACGATATACTGATTCTATCAGCTGCCTATGTACCTCTGCCTGGAGCATAAAATGTACACCTGCCCACTGGATTACTTCTTGGTAGTAATGCAGTCATGAAAGCTCCGACCTGTGATAAAAATAATAAATATTAGTAAAACACGCATAATCACCTCATATATCTTTTATATTTTTAGAGGTACACACTTTAAATCTTCTTAAGCTCTTTTTGAAAATGTCTTGCAAGAAGGAGCATCACAAAAAGGGCCTAGGTGACAACTGCCCTTACTAATGTGAGGTGTGGAGGAGACTGTTTCAGATTTATTATCCTATTATATCTCTTGTGTGAATTATGTTGATTCATTTCTTTTTGTCATTACAAGTCCAGAGCAGTGATCCAGTGGCTGCCGTCAGTGTCAGTGCTATGTACATATATTATATGTACGTTCTTTTTATGCTCTGTGATACACAGGGTTATCTGCATGATGTAAAACGTGGTGATTCTCCATACATGGCACCTTAAAGGGCATCTCTCAGCAGATTTGTACCTATGAAACTGGCTGACCTGTCACATGTGCGCTTGGCAGCTGAAGGCATCGATGTTGGAAAAATTAAAAATGATGTTTTAGTATGTGCAAATGATCCTCAGGGGCGTTGCCATTACACCTAGAGGCTCTGCTCTCTCTGTAACTGCCGCGCCCTCTGCACTTCCATTGACATGGCCATGGTGTTTTCACTGCCGTAGAGGCTCATTTAAAATCATTTTTCTCAGCTATGCGGGTACATGTGAACATGAGACCAACACAGATGCTTTCAGCTGCCAAGCGCACATGTAACAGGTCAGCCAGTTTCATAGGCACAAATCTGCTGCTGACAGATGCCCTTTATTTCAGCCATGCATTGTCCATTATGGTGTAGGCTAAGACATGGCCACATGATTGGTGGGGAAGTACATGTGGTCCTGTGCATCGTAGTACATAGGTATATTGATGCCACACTCTTCAGGTGTAACAGCGAATATCCTCACTTCTGGAGGTCTTGTTTGGCGCATACTAATGTACTTTAGTTACTAAACCCTCTGTGTGACAAGTCAGTTTATCAAAAGTCTGGGAGGATGCAAGAAGCTGGTGCTATGGGTATGCAGTCTGTTTGGCCTGACTCCACAGTAGTTTGTGTGGCAACACCAGCCACACAATGACTGTGAAATTTTGAGGAGGTAGCAGCGTTTTAGCAGAAATTGGTCCAAAGTTTAGGAAAACTTCGATTTGAAATGAATCTGAATTTTCTCGCACTTTGCGGTAACGAATCAGGTTTTCCTAAAATGGCGGCTGCACATGTTTCAAAGCGAAAGTAAGTGTAGAGGAGACAAGCCCAGGAACGCAAGATCACCCATAATGTCGTGCAGCCAGCCAATCCACAGATAGCCATCCCCTGTGATGTCACAGCACTATAAAAACCCTCATCCCGCTCGGTCTCTGCCATTGTCCTGTGAGCTGAGCATAGAGACATGGCAAGAACCAGTGGTGTAACTAGAAATGACTGGGCCCCACAGCAAATTTTTAAATGGGGCCCCCTCCCTCAGTAATTTTTTCACAACCCCTTCCTTTCATGCCACCCCCTTTCCTGTGGCTAGTAAAGATCACTCTCTCAGACCAGGCCCGGCAGCTGTTCCATCCGTTTTCTACACTGTCTATACTGCCACTGTATATAATTTCATTGTGTAATACTGTTGAGGGGCCCTGACAAAATCTTTTAGTACTTCTCCTCCTTCTCTTAGATGGGCCCCTTCTGGGTCAGGGCCCCAAAGCAGCCGCTTTCCCTGCTTCCCATATAGTTACGCCCCTAGCAAGAACTCATGCTCTAGGGACAGTGTAAATGTAAACAATTAATAGAAGAATTCAATACCAATAAACTGTAAGCCTTTATTATTCCAGTGCCAGCGTGCCAACCAATACCATCCAGTCGGCACCCATTAGGGGGACCGGGTTTTAATGATAACCATCCTCATCTTTTGCTGGCTTTACCGACCTCCTCTGGCACTCAAGCTGTGGTTAAAGTATGACTCCCAGCATGCTCTATCCACTTCTATGGGAGTTCTGAGAACAGCCAAGCAAGTGTGCATGCTGGGAGTCATAGTTTCACCACAGCTAAAGTACCGGAGGTTGCTGATCACTGATATAGGCCTTAGCCATAGCAAAGCTATTGAAACATGTAATGGGTGAATCCATGATGATTACAGTGAGACCAGCTGACTATCTAATATGCATAAGAGTGTCTTTACCCAGATGTTAGAAGTCAGACGACAAGGATCAAAAGGCCCCTAATTGGACAGACATCTAAAGTGCATAAGAGGCAATTTCATACGAGTGTTCAAAAATGAAATGTAAAATAAAATGTATCTGGATATAGAGTACACTGTGATGATTTTTACTCATATTTCCGACCTCTTATTGCAAACTAAGCAGCAAAATTTATTCCTCAGGAACATATGCTTGGTATACTGACACCTAGTGGCCAAAATGCAAATGGCGCTATTTCATCATTGAATTTTTATGAATAGCTGTGCAACTTGTATTTGGCATTGTATGTGTACTAAAAATCTTAACGGGTCACTGAGTTTTCAAAAACGTATCAAAAGTTTTGATCTGATGGGGTCTGAGTACTGAGAATGAGGAGAAAGAAGCGCTTGCACTATTTGCTCTCTCTCCATGCTACAGGAGAAGAAGTGAGACAGACTCAATAGAAAATATATGGGCTAAACTTGCTTCCTCTCCTCGCTCTACTGGTCAGTGAGGGTCTCGGCACTCAGACCCCCATCGATCAAACTTTTCGTATATAACATCTCAAAATGTTTTTTTGTGGAATTCTGGCCAAACAGTTGAGATAACTGAATTTTTAGTGCGCACCAACAGACAAAATATCGAGCTCAGTAGCATATGCCTTTTATGCTGGTCGATATGGAAACAGCAATATTTTATTATTCATTTTTGTTCTGTAGTTTTAAAATTATGTTTTGAAATGTTTGATGTGTAATAAAATCAAGTGTCCCATTTTGATAATGCCTGATTTTAAGTATCAGATATTGACTAAGAACTAGTCATAAAATATAACTATTAAAACAACATTTTACTGTTTCCTGGCTGAAATCATAACTCAACATCCGTGGATTTTTGGCCGAACTGTTGAGATAACTTGATTTTTAGTGCACACTAAACCAATGACCAGGCCCATTAGGTTATAATAAATAAAGTCTCTCTTCACTGAGGGGATGATGGAGGTAGTAGCAGCAATTAGAAAGTTTCAGCAGTAAGTTACACCGTAGTGCACTTCCCAATGGCTGTGTATAGGCAGTGACAATGATGTTGGTATGACTCTGAGTTGCTCTCTAAATATGTTTCTCACTCCTCCCAAATAATCACAAACATGCAACACAATTCTCATCAACTCTCTAAGCAATGCTCAGTCTGAGGGTTGCAGGTGCTAGATTGGCTGGCCAGACTGTCTCTGTGGAAGGTATCAGAGTTAGTTGACCCTTTCGTCATGCAGTGAAGTTTTAGTGCCATAGACGAGCATTACCTTACTATCTGTCCAAAGCGCAACCTTGCGATTCTCAGCCATCAATGAAATCTGGAATCTTTCTCACAGGGTTATCCTCTCTGTGTTCATTAGCTTCACTGGCAGTACAGTCGGGATAGAGCTTGCCTTGATCAGGCCTAGTTCTGAGGAACTCTCACAGATATGTCCTCTCTCCAAGTTGAAAACTCTGAACTCCTCACCAGGAGGCGGGTCCAGCCTATCTCTTAGCAACTAACTATAAGACTACCAGATTAACTCTATACTGCCCATAAACAACCATCAAGAATATATAATGCATCGGAAAATATGTGTTTCAACAACAAATCACATTCAACTCAGTAGCATTAAATTAACCATTGGCAGTGATCCCCTGCGGCCTGCTGCCCTATTAAAAAGTCTCTCAGAGGTTACTTTTAGGTAGTGTACCTCTTCATTAAAGATCGCTGACTGCTAGATGCACTTTAAGACATTTTGCCCAGTTGATAGACTTTGAGAGGGGGCACATAATTGAACTGACAGAAACAGGATGGTTATTTTAACAAATTGCCTGCCATCTAGGTTGCTCTGACTTAGCTGTTAGAAGGTGATGGGAGCAGTGGTTACACAAGGGCACGCACACACAATGAACAGGTTCTGGAGCGGCCCAAACAGACCACCAGTAGAGAGGATTGTATTATTCACTGACAAGCACCCACAGTTTCACTGTCCACCATACAGACACAAGTGACACCTTCATTGCACACCTCTGTCTCTGCCAGGACCATTCCTAGGTACTTAGCAGAAGGAAATTTGCCTCCCATTATGTGTCCTGCCATTGACAGCCAACCACCTTTGCCTTAATTTGCAGAAAGAAACCTGGACTGAACAGTATTTTCTTTAGTGAGAGATCTAAGTTCTGTTTGGGATCTGATGATGATCAGGTTAGAGAATGGAGGCCTTGTGGTGAGCGCTTCAATCTTGCCGTTGCTGTGGTGTGATACACTGCCCCAACTGCTAGTGTGATGATCTGGGGAGCCATCGCATATGACAGTCGGTAATAGGCTTGAGCAAATCAAGCTTCGGATCATAGATCCAAAGTCGATTTGTTCAAAAACTTTGTTTTTAATGCTGTTTCCAAGCCAAACTTTGTTTTGCAAAACTTCTGTGAATTACTACTGTAAATAGTAATCCGAAGTGGGCTTTGGCACTGGCTGGTACCTTGGTACCAAAGTCCACTTCGGATTACTATTTTAAAATAATTATAAATCTGCAGATAGGAATACAGAAGTAATTCACCCAGGTCTCATGCAACTTCGGGCAGGACAAAGCTTGACTCCACAAAGCCAATACATTTTAATAATATCAATTTTTTGGACGAATTGACTTCGGATCTATGATCCGAAGCTCAATTTGCTCAAGTTTAGTCGGTAACCCCTAGTAGTGGTATGAGGGACACTAACAGCTCAGCAATATATGGAGGACATCCTGTGGCCACATGAGGTGCCTATTATGGAAGGGCTTCCAACAGGATAATTCTTACCTACACACAGCAAAGGTTTCCCAGGAAAGTCTCTGTCAGAC
Organism: Bufotes viridis; assembly: GCA_033119425.1. NCBI lineage: Eukaryota > Metazoa > Chordata > Amphibia > Anura > Bufonidae > Bufotes > Bufotes viridis. The sequence goes on along the minus strand of CM065593.1, from coordinate 158,468,500 downwards.
TGCAACACTTCCTTGGCCCATCTGGTCACTAGATTTATCGTAATTGTGGAAGGCTATGTGTGAAGCATATCAATTAAGGTAAACGCAAGAGACCTTTGCCGACAAGTACCCAGGAACCATACCACCATCTAAACGTTGTATTCAGAGTCTGATTCAAAAATAGGATCAAACTGGCTCTGTTGCAAACATGAAGAAACCGAGGCCTCCACCGATCAGGATGGCTGAAGATGTGCGTGAAATTCAGCAGCAGAGTGCATGTAGCCCCCATAAATCAAGTCGAAGACTGTCTCAGCAAGTTGGTGAATCACAAACGACGTGTCAGCGAGTGCTGAAATATCTGGACCTGAAACCTTACCCAATACCGTGTGTGCAGGAACTGAAAGAGTCTGACAAAGCTAAACACGTAAATTACTGGACTTGGTTGCTGACTATGATTGCTGACAGACATTTGGACCCATTTCTGTACTTCACAGACAAAGTTTGGTTTTATTTATCAGGTCATGGAAATTCCGGGAATCCGAGGTCCGCTGAAAATCCCCCCTTGATTCACAAAACCCTTCACAACCAGAATCAGGCGTTTGATGTGTAGAGTCAGGAACACAAATAGTGGGCCCAATTTTCTTCAAATCAACTGTGAATACAGCAATTTACCTGGACATCTTTGAACAGTTTTACAACCAATTAATATCAGACGAAAAAATGTCCTGCTTTTTCCAACAAGATGGGTAACATGCCACCCTCTAAGAACTCACTGGCTTGTGTTCATGAACTGTTCATGGAGGAGCAAACTGTCAGCAAGGGGTTATGGCCACCATGTTCCCCAGACTTGTCCACATGCGATTTTTATCTGTGGGGAAATTTAAAACATAAAGTGTCCGCTAACAATCCACATCCCTTGGATGAACTCAAGGAAAACATCCCAAACACTATCCGCAGCATCACTGCAGAAGAGCTGCAGGCTGTATTAGCCAACATAATCCCCCATGCCCAAGCTTGCAGAGATGTGAATGAGGACCACTTTCAGCATCTTTTGGGTAATTAAAAAAAATAATAATCCAGTTGCTCGTTCAACTTGTCATACTGCTGGAGACAGGCTACTTTTTCGTGGGCCACCCTGTATTAGAGCCTCCTTTCAATTGTACAGTTTTCCCAATTAATCTATCCTTATGCTCTCATATTGATATCACTTACATTTATCATCATTGCATTCACACATAGAAAGTTTCATTAGATTGAAACTACTCCTTCTTGGTGCATTGTTTTTTGTCAATGAGTGTACCCAGTCCGGGTTTGCTCTCTGGTCCTCCCCAGCCGGCTGCGGTCATGATCACTGGGGTCTTTAGTGAATGCTGCTGGCTATGTCTTGCATTCTGTTGTAAAGGCCTCATGACCTGTTCCTTAGGGCAAGTGCAAGCTCACTCCCAGCCTCTTAAAGAGTCAGAGTCAGCAACCAATTTCTTCCCCAGCCTATGTCAGAGAAAGGTTTTCTCTGCCTGACTATTGACTTTTACTTCTAGCTGCCTGCCCTGATCTTACCCTGTTTCTTGTTTCTCTTGTCCTATTGCTGCCTGCCCTGACCTCTAATCATCTCATGGATATGCTTGTATGCTCACCACCATGACCTTAACCCGTCTCTAGACTATGCATATTGCCTGACCCTCCGGTGCTTCTCACCAGCATCTTACCCCAGTGAGTCACCCGCCAACCATTTCAGGACTATCTCAAGAGGTAGTAGCCGGATAGCTTCCCCGAAGCAAAGTCTAGATCTCAGTATAGGGTTTTAAAGGTGAATACCAGGAACTGTCAGGATAACACTCTTAGAATTAGCTCAAAGCCAAAACCAATTGGATGGTACAGCCCATTGTCCTTAACAGTTGCAATACCTGGATGCCCCACAGCTTTAGTGACTCAAATACAGATCAATGCAGATCCTAATATGAAATAGGCTTTAACTGTTGTGATTAGCTTTCCACATAAACTCAAACACATTAGAGCAGGCATGCCCAACCTGCGGCCCTCCAGATGTTGCAAAACTACAACTCCCAGCATGCCCGGACAGCCTACAGCTATCAGTCTACAGCAGGGCATTGTGGGAGTTGTAGTTTTATAACAGTTGGAGGGCCGCAGGTTGGGCATCCCTGTGTTAGAGCAAAGGACTGGGCGGCTCACTAGTTAATAAACTGGTTGGTGCTCTAATCAAAAGATGTCTCACCCAAGCGTAAAAAAAAAGTGTACGACAGTAGAAGAAGTGATTGGCACTCTTTATCTGGATTGGTATAGAGAAATAAATATGTAGAGGTAAAAATAATGTGTAAATTTATTTAGTTTAAAGGGGTTCTGCAGTTTGTTGCAACTGGTGGTCTATCCTCAGGATAGATCATCAGCATCTGATCGGACGGGGTCCGACACCCGGGACCCCCACCGATCAGCTGTTTGAGAAGGCAGCGGCGCTGCAGGAGCGCCGCGGCCTTCTCACTGTTTACCTCTGCTAGTGCCCCGCCCAGTGACGTCACGACTTGTATCATTCAGTGAACGGAGCATAGCCCCGCCCATGCCACTTCATACAAGTCGTGACGTCACTGGGCGGGGCACTAGCAGAGGTAAACAGTGAGAAGGCCGTGGCGCTCCTGCAGCGCCGCTGCCTTCTCAAACAGCTGATCGGCGGGGGTCCCGGGTGTCGGACCCCGGCCGATCAGATGCTGATGATCTATCCTGAGGATAGATCATCAGTTGCAACAAACTGCAGAACCCCTTTAAAGATAAAATATATAAGCAAAGCATGAGCAAATATACAACTGAAAATATGTCACATTAGTCCAATATGCGCACTATATGAAATAAATTAATAGATGAAAAAAGGAAGTGCACTGTAAATTCCTCCTCTTTCCTTATGTAATGTAATGGCGGGGGTCTCTACAAAACCAAACGCGTTTCGGGAATTAAAACGTCCTCACCATTGATGAAGGGACACGTTTGAAGTTGTTTTGGAGAGACCCCCGCCATTACATTACATCAATAAAGATTCTGAATTATGAAAGACCTTGGAGCGCTCCATTGATATTACAGGATCTTAGATAGACGCAGACCCCACTAAACATCACTGGAAGAGGGACCGGCAACTGCTGCTACCACAAGGAAAAGCCGAGAAAACATCCAAGTACACGGGATCAAGCAGGAGACGCCGCTTAAGGTAAGATCCCCTAGTATTACATCTGGCACGTGGGACGCCGCGGCCAGTAGCGGAGGTGAATCCCTCAGACAGGAGCCGTACAGGTAACACCGCTGCTTGTGTGTATGAGACGGATCGCTAACTGCTCACTATGATTTACATACCAACTACCCTCTTATTGCTAATAACACTATCACTAACAGCGCTAATATCACAGGACTGTTACCATTGAGATTGGATACGTGTGTACCTCTATATTTGAACTATATTCCCCTTTTTATTTTCCTCATAAGTGGACCAGTCTATATGGAAATTTTCATGTGGACATTCTCCAATACGGACACTTGTTGGACATTATCTATCTGAATACTGAGTATTTATGGGCATTTCAGATCATCTGTGTCCCATTTACTCTTTTATCCTTCATATATTTACCAATTGAGAGGATTTGAGAATTAGTATTCTTTTGAGAGATTATTTGGCCTCAGAGGAGGAATTTACAGTGCACTTCCTTTTTTATCTATTAATTTATTTCATATAGCGCGCATATTGGACTAATGTGACATATTTTCAGTTGTATATTTGCTCATGTTATATATTTTATCTTTGAACTAAATACATTTACACATTATTTTTACCTCTACATATTTATTTCTCTATACCAATCCAGATATAGAGTGCAAATCACCTCTTCTACTGTCAAACACGTTAGAGCCAATGCCACAAAAGACAGCAGAGATTTGCTCTCTGTGGCTTACTGAGGTATAATTCAGCTTTAATACTCAGTGTCGGTTGCACATGACCTGAAAGGAAATCCATTATGTAACAATACTGTATAATCTTTTTACCTTGTATCTGTCACGGTGAGGTTCACTGACTGTTTTGGCCGTGTAGGCTGGCTGCATGCCCTCTCGTGCACTGGCTGCAGCCTGACTCCTGTGTATGCTGGTTGCTTGGGACTGCGTGCTGGCTGCGGTGTCTTGGGTGAACTTTGCCCGTGAATGTGTGTACTCCCCGTGTCTGTATCTCTGTGAAGTTCTTGTCACTGTGGCCATGTAGGCTGGCTGCAGGCTCCCTCGCGTACTGGCTGCAGGCTGACACCTGTGTATGCTGGTTGCTTGGGACTGTGTGCTGGCTGAGGTGTAGTGTGTGAACTGTGGCCTGTGTTTGTGGCTTCCCGTGTCTGCATCTCTGTGGTTCCTGTCTCCGGTGCCATGCAGGCTGGCTGCATGCGGTTTGTGTACTGGCTGTGGGTGTTCCCATGTATGCTGGTTCCACGATGCATGCTGGCTGCGGCCTTGTGTGTGAACAGGGTCTGAGTATGGTTGCATGTCTGTATCACAGTGCGGTTCTGTTACTCTCTCGTTGTTGTGTAGGCTAGCTGCCTGTAACCTCATACTGGCTACAGTTGTCCTGTGTATGCTGGTTGTCGTTCGGACGTGCTGGCAACATTCTGTGTCTGGTGTGAACTGACATTTGTGATTGCATGTTCTATGGTTCTGCTACTCCTGGTTCTGATGGGGTTAACTTTCCCTGATCTGGGCCTAGGTGTGGCTGATGAGGTGCCCTCCTTATGCAGCTATATCCAGCTGTGATCTGTGGGGCTTGTGGTCAGTTCTGTCTTCTGCCTTGCTGGATGTTACACCTTACTTCTCACCCAGGGGGTCAGTCTGTCTTGTGCCTTACTGGGTGTAGCCCCTTGCTGCTGACCCAGGGGGTTTTGCCATCTGTCCGTTTGGGTGGTGTCGCCTGGTAAAGTGTTGTTGCCTTGTCTGATCTTCTGTACCTGTCCTGTGATGTTGTTATCCTTGTCCATGCCTTGCCTGTTTCTTTGTGCCTGTTCTATCTGGATCCACTCTGTTCTATGTGTAGCCTAGTAGTGCTCTAACTGTGTCTGATAGCCTGGCAGTGCTAAACTGCTTCTGATCCTGTCTGGTTCATGTCCAGCCTGGCTGTGCCTACTGCTTCTGATCTAGTCTGTTCCTTGTCTGTCTTGCAGTGCCTTACTGCTTCTGTTCCTGCGTTTGTCCTGCCTTCGTGAGAGGGTCCCTGAGTTCTACAGAGGGAGGATCTCTAGTCTGTGTGCAGCTCTGCCTGAGACCACCATGCTTCCATTCTGCTTGGGGTCCAGGCACCTGCTTCTGTGCTGGTTCCCATTTGTCTTGTTGTCTGTTCCATGTCCTGTGTTTGCTTGGGTTCCAGTTCTGTTGTCTGTTTCTGCTGGTGCTTGCACCAGCGTGGTTCTTTGCAGGTAGGGGCCAAGTGTATCGGGACCTTCCTGGAGGTGCAGCCAGTGAGCCCTCGGCCCAGTTCATCCCCACCACCAGGGGCTCTGTGAAGAACAGGGTTCACTGACTCTCCGCCCTCTGGGTTTTGCCTCTGGTCTGCCAGTGCACTTCGTTCTGTGGTAGTGCTACCACTATTGCCTAACCTGTGTGTAATAAAGTATTCTGTTGGTCCCTGGTCTTAATCTTGCCTGTGTCCTGTTTGCAAGACGTCCCGGAGGTCTGTCTTGGGCCTCCGGCATGTGACAGTATCTAGTGTCTGTACTTCAGAATTCTGCCTTAAAAAAAAAAATCACAAAATAGGGTTTTTGTGACTTTTCTGGGTTACTTGAGAAAAAATAAAAGCAACTTTTTGCATTTTTACCCCAATCACTCCAGTTTTAAAAATGTGTGGCAAACTGGGCATAGGTTAGATATGTTAATTAGTTTTGCTGCAGATTTGTCACTAACACTTGAAATTGCAAAAAAATCTGCTAAATCCAGTAGGAGGGTGGCGTAAAAAAGTTGGAATAGCATTTTTAGACAAATGTGTTAGGTGTAAAGATGCACCAAATGTAATTAACAACAGGTGAAATTTGATAAATTTGGAACAAAGTACAGCAAAGCAGATTCAAGCAAAGCTGACTTTAAATATTACCCTCCTGATAAATTTACTCTATATGTTTCATGCTAACACTACGACAAAGTAGCTATGGTCAAGTGCTATTTGGACTGCTCCCTGTTGCCAGGATCAGATGGACCTCTGGGTTTTCAGCCTAGCATTGTAGCCCCAAACTACAATGGCCAAGTACTATTTGGACTGCTCCCTGTTGCCAGCATCAGATGGACCTCTGGGTTCTCAGCCTAGCATTGTAGCCCCAAACTGCAATGGTCAAATACTATTTGGACTGCTCCCTGTTGCCAGCATCAGATGGACCTCTGGGTTCTCAGCCTAGCATTGTAGCCCCAAACTGCAATGGTTAAGTACTATTTGGACTGCTCCCTATTGCAGGATCAGATGGACCTCTGGGTTCTCAGCCTAGCATTGCAGCCCCAAACTGCAATGGTCAAGTACTATTTGGACTGCTCCCTGTTGCCAGGATCAGATGGACCTCTGGGTTCTCAGCGTAGCATTGTAGCCCCAAACTGCAATGGTCAAGTACTATTTGGACTGCTCCTTGTTGCAGGATCAGATGGACCTCTGGGTTCTCAGCCTAGCATTGTAGCCCCAAACTGCAATGGTCAAGTACTATTTGGACTGCTTCCTGTTGCCAGGATCAGATGGACCTCTGGGTTCGCAGCCTAGCATTGTAGCCCCAAACTTGACTAACAGCAGCATGGAAAGACATTCATTAAAATGAAAGAGTTCAAAAGAGATTTTGAAGTAATTCGCCAGAAAGCGAATATTTTTTTTTAAATTCGTTGAAGTAGCTGAATTGAAATTTTCAATACTTCGCTCATCACTCGATATAATCATAACAGTTCAATTCATAAAATATGTCCATTTGCAGGTTTTCTCATCTCTAGCTGCCATGTTTGTGTTATGATTACAGATTTCTCTTACGTAAACTGACTCTAAAGATGACTGACAACTATTAGGATCTAACATGGCTTAAAGAGTTATTTACACAGCTCAGATGGCTTTCAAGTCATAGAGTGAGAATATGTCCTTGCCAGGTTGCTCCTCATACTAGAGCCTCCAATCTGTCTCGATTGGTAAATAGAGCAGAAAACTGTATCTCTTGCGCTGGAAAACTGAAAAGACTAGGAAAGAGTTGACAAGAAAATAGAGATTGAATATGACAACCATCTGAGAGGACAACATTTGTTGAGTCTTTGTGGCTGTAAAGGTTTAGGATATGAAATGTCATCTTATTGACGACAGATATTACCATTGCTGTTTACGTATGAACAATGACCTTAATTGCCCCAGAACCAACTGTCAGCTAAGGAGGTCACTTGTTTAGCACAAAATATATACACTGGTCTTTTAAGGAAAATCTACCATTCCAAGGGGACTTTCAGAATAAGACATTGTATGTGAAATTGAGTGACAACAGTATTTCTGTCACCTACATAATTTATTCTGCACAGCCAGACAATTTTTACAGAATAAGAGCAGATATTGAAGATTACAGCCAGTATACAGACCAAGACAAATGGTACCTCCAGATGTTACAGGATACCATATTTCAATCTGTGTTCAAGGAGTTCCCACTTTACTTTCAACAAGATGGCACCACTTTTCTGTAGCCTAAGGTAATTCTCACCATTAACTTTTTATTGGACTTATGTCTTTTTTCAACCGTATTAACTATGTAACTGATCCACCAATGAAAACAGGCCCATTGATATGAGTAACCCAAATACCACCCCAAACCATGACCTTCCAAACACATTTTTTTATGGGTCTATCCACAATGCATTATCACCAGACCAATACTGAAGACTGTGTTGAATGACCTCACCATTTACATAAAACAGTGCGCCGTCACTGAAAGGAAAGTGTTTTGGGAACGATGGATCTGCTTCTGTGGATGGATGACAGACAAAGCTTACCAACTTTCACCTCACTTAACTCTTAAAAAGGTAAAGGTAGGTCAAAATTGACACATCCACTGTGTGTCTAAGTAAATTCTAGCCATGACTAATTTATCACATGGCCTCCTTCCCATTGGAAAAATCTGAGCTAAATTTAACACCAGTTATAAGAGTGTATCTAGACTTTTTCCTTACCCTGTATCCGAAATATATGGTCCTATTATTTATGCACACAGTATGGCACTGTTATTTATCCATCCAGGATCTGGCCAGCTCTTGTACTAATTTTACCTACTCCAGACTCTAGTCTGGCTGTCTTGCACTGAGCATTGGGTTGCCTAGATAGCAGGGTGATGTCATTGGTGGCAGGTTTATATCCACTTCATGGTCTGCAGACTTTGCCTTATTCAAGGTTTAGTGTTAGTCTCTCTCTCTCTGTTGAGCCCTGCTGACTCTTGGACCTCTCTCTGACCTGTTTATTGCTTTTTTTATTTATAGGTTGATGAGACCTGTTGTGCCATGGCGTTGACTCCAGCTTTTTAAAACGTTGTTACTCTTTTAACCTTTGCTGGAACTTACAGTTCTATGGCTCTAACCAGGCTTGCTCTAGACTTTATCCTCTTTGCCCCTGGTACTTCTGCTTAACCCCTGGTGCCAACTCCTGTCTGTTACTAGACTTTATTACCTACTTATATGGGGTGGCCCACGAAAAAGTAGCCTGTCTCCAGTGATAATATGACAAGATGAACAAGTAAGAGGATTGTTTTTTTTAATTACCCACAAGTCACAAAAGATGCTGAAAGTGGTCGCCGTTCACGTCTCTGCAACTGCATTTTTGGGCACGTGGAACTATGTTGGCTAATACTGCTTGCAGCTCTTCAACAGTGATGTGCGGATAGTGTTTGTGATGTTTTTCTTGAGTTCATCCAGGGGATGTGGATTGTTAACGCACATTTTCTGTTTTAAAGGGAACCTGTCATCAAATTTATGCTGACCTCACTGAGGGCGGCATAAAGTAGTGACAGAAATGCTGATTTCAGCGGTGTGTCACTCATGAGGTAAAAGTAAGTGGTTGCTGAGAACCAACATTATAATCATTGCAGTCCAGGCCTTGACAAGAGTCAAATCTACCTGAGAAGAGTCATGGTTATTGATAATCTCCTGCTCTCTCACCCATCTGCTGATGATTTGCTCTCCTAGAGAGAAAGGGAGAAAACTAGGTAGAAGACTGTCATCAGCAGGTGGGCAGGGAGAGCAGGAATTCATGAATAACCAGGACTCCTCTCAGGTGGCCGGGACTCTTTTCCAGGCCCAGTCTGCAATGATTGTGATGTTGGTTCTTGGTAACCACTTACTTTTAACTTATAAATGACAGACTGCTGCAATCAACTCACCGGTCTCTTCTTTATGCTGCCGTTAGTATGGGCAGCATAAAGTTGATGTCAGGTTCCCTTTAAATTTCCCCACAGATAAAAATCGCATGTGGACAAGTCTGGGGAACGTGATGGCCATAACCTCTTGCTCACAGTTCGCTCCTCCATGAACAGGTCATGACTCCATGACAGTGAGTTCCATGAGGGGTGGCATGGTACCCATTTTCTTCTGGTGTTAGTTGGTTGTAAAACCGTTCAAAGATGTCCAGGTGGCACCACAAGTTAGTCTGGCAATAAGTAATGAGCCATCAGACATGTCTGACTTTGCCAATTACATGATACCCAGAGAGTTAATAAACAACAGCCTCTCAAAGTTTGATGACCAGCAGGGGGCTTGTGCCCTGTGTATCTGGACAGTGAGCTGAGTTGCACTACATGGGATTATTAGAGCATTGTATGGCTCTACTTTTCTATTTGTTGTATGACACTGTTTATCAGGGCTTCTTATGGTGCTGGGAAGAACTTGTAAAACTCTATCTGCGCAGTATAAGGGCCTGTTCACACGGTATCTTTTAATGGCAGAATTTTGGCATGGGTTCTGCACCAAACGGCTGGTGGCATCCGCTTGGAATCTACCTCCCATCATTTCAATGGAAAGCCGCGCTGCATGGTTTAGCTCCAGTCTATCAGGTCTCCGGCACTGGAATTGTAAAAACAAGGCAGAAACTGCAGTGGATTTTGACAGAGTTAAAAGCCACAGTGTGAAAATACCCTAATATATCCGTCATAGGATCTCAATAGCGGATAAAAACGGTTCAGTTTTGTCCCTATTCATTGTCAATGGGGACAAAACTGAACTAAACGACACGGAATGCTCCAAAATGCATTCCATTCCGTTTGGTTGCGCTGCAAGCAGCGTTTTTCTGTCCACGATGTGGTGAGGAGCAAGACGGATCCGTCCTGACACACAATGTAAGTCAATGGGGACGGATCAGTTTTCTCTAACACAATAGAAAACGGATCCGTCGGCCATTGACTTTCAATGGTGTTTATGACGGTCCTGTCACGGCTATATAAGAATAATACAACCGAATCCGTTCATGACGGATGCATGCAGTTGTATTATTGTAACGGAGGCGTTTTTGCAGATCCATGACGGATCCGCAAAAAAGCTAGTGTGAAAGTAGCCTTAGCTGTAACTTCACCAATTGTAAAGCACTGCAGAATATGCTGACTATATAAAGATTATAAAAACTGAAAAAATGTATTCACAGTTAAAAGCATAAAATATAGTTTTTTTCATAACCAGAATGAAATATAGATTTGAACACAGGCTGACAGTACCACCATTATCCCTGACCTCCAAAGGGGATTTGAATGTACAGGACTGTATACGGACCTATTCATGCTGTACATTTATCTTACAGCAAAGTTAGTAAACCATTGCTTCCTGCTAATATTTAACTGGGAATTCTAGCAAGGAAATCTGCCTTCCATCAAGTGCAATAATTAGATTTGGGACTGATGTAGACAACAAGATGAGCTTTTATTGTTGCTGTACGATCATTAAAAGTGGATCTAGTTAATTTCTGTGTAGAATATTACCAAATGGCTAAAGAGGACCTGTCACCACAAAATGCAATGAAATCTGAAAGCACCAGGTAGCACTAATAGGATTGTATAGCATTATATTGATTTATGATGCCATGTAACCCTTAGAGTTCTGGAATATATTGGATAACACTGACATAATGCTGTCAGTGTTATCCAATACCTTCCAGAACTTTAAGGGTTACATAGCATCATAAATCAATATAATGCTGCGCGATCCTATCAGTACTAGGTAGGTCAGGACGGGAGATGCCACATACTTAGGCCTAATTCACACGTCTGCAAAATGGATCCGCATCCCATCCGCAATTTTGCGGAAGGGTTGCAGACCCATTCATTTCAAAGGGGCAGGAATGGATGTGGACAGCACACTATGTGATGTCTGCATCCGCATTTCCACATCCGCAAAAAAATAGAACATGTCCTATTCTTGTCCGCAATTGCGGACAAGAAAAGGCATTCTCTATATAGTGCCAGCAATGTGCGGTCCGCAAAATGCGGAATGCACATTGCAGCCGTCCGTGTTTTGCGGATCCGTGTTTCCGCAAAACACACTACGGACGTGTGAATTAGGCCTTACTCTGCGAGTCCGATGCGTGGAACTGGCTCGTGTGAAAGGGGCCATAAATGTATGAATTCTAGGTTTTACTGAATTTTTTCCCATAAAACTATATATCAATCTGCTCAGCTCCTCCTGCTCTATAACATGGTGCTTTCAGATCTCATTGACATGTAGCCTTTCTTTAAAGGCTACATGTCAGGTCCCTTATGATGCCATCTCTGAGGGACTATTGAAGTCCTTTTAAAGGGGTTGTCCAGGATTTTTATATTGATAGTATATCCTCAACATACGACATAAGTATTTGATCGGCAGGGATCTGACACCCCGGCGATCAGCTATTCCAAAGTAGCTCTGGCACTTGGTGCTGGAACTGCACAACTTGGTCCACTGTGTAGTGGACGGAGCTGCTCCAACTAAGGGCTTATTCACACGGCCGTTCCATGCATTGGGGACCGCAATTTGTGGTCTCCAATGCACGGGCAATGTCCGTGCAGCGGCCGGGACTGATCCAGACCCATTTAACTTAAATTGGTCCGTGATCCGTCCGCACCGCAAAAAAAAATAGAACATGTTCAATTTTTTTACAGTGTGGAGGCACGGACAGAAACACCACGGAAGCACTCCATAGTGCTTTTGTGGGGTTCCGATCCGTGCTTCTGTTCCCCATCTCAGTGATTGCGACGCCATTCAAGTGAATGGGTCCGCATCCGTGATGCGGAGTGCACACGGGCCAGTGCCCATGTATTGCAGAACTGCCGTATGCGGGCCGCAGTACGGCCACGGACCCACAACGGCCATGTGAACAAGCCCTAAAGTGTATAGAGCAGTGGACATGGTGGACAGAGCTGCGTAGTTCAAGTGCTGGAGCTGTTTTGAAACAGCTGATTGGCCAGGGAGCGGGGTGTCAGACCCATAGAAACATATTCTCATTTATAAAAAATGTTATTGTTTTTTTTTTAGTCTTTAAGACAGAAATAAATGTATCTGTTTCATGGCTGGAAAAGGATACAAGGAGCAGGACATTCCATATTCTAAGACTGCCATCTAGTGGTCATTTCTGGATAGCATACAGGTAAAGATTATCTTTCTAACTACATATACAATGTCTTAAATATTGCTTTATTGATAAAACATTCTTAGAAGTAAATCCTTGTCTACATTTGCTATAGGAATATGATCAATATGATATAGCCAAAAGGATATAGGTAAAGTACAGTATATGTATCTGACTCAGTGGAAGACTGCAGCAATATTCACTACCGGGTGCCTTAGACTGTATAGTTTAGTCCCTGGCACAACAATCACAGCACATTATGTTGAAAGACAAAAACACACTCTCCAGACATGTCTGTTGTTGTAACTACTTGCACCCCCCACGTAATACCAATTCTGGAGCATCTGGAGCATCAGTTTAGTTGACACTGAAGAGAGATACAATTGGCAAATATTAACTGACATTACCAACTGCACGCCAAAGTGATGAACTATAAGACAAGGAAACCGTGTTTTTAAAAGATTTTTCAATATGAACGTTATTTATGCAAGAGCTCCGCATTTAAAGGAACTGTGATCATATGATAGGGTGTATGAATTTAGTTCATATTTATACTTATGTACTGTTTTTTTTTTTGTGTGTTGTATTATATATATGAATTAGTAAAGTTATATGCAAATTACTGTGAGCCAGCCATCTTTCAGAATTTTTTGTGTCTACTTACATCACTGAGTGGTGGTCAGTGGGCTGGGCTCCAGTTTAACTGGTGAGCATCATAAGAATAGATGCTCCAGAATTGGTATTACATGGAGAATGCGAGTAGTTAGTAAAACATGTTAGGAAAGGTGACAGATCCTCTTTAAAAGCAGTCAACAAAATGAACTGCTATACCAAAAAACCCTGATTTATCTTGAATCCATGAGAAAAAAATAAGTAGTGGCATGCTTCATCACATTCTGTAGGCATCTACAAGTTTACATTGGGGCGCTAATAAAAATTGCATTTTAGGTGTAATAGCAGTAAATATTTTTACAAAATACAATGCAACAGCACTTGGCGGACCAAATAAAGCACAAAACAGTGTTCTAATGCTAATGCAATACTTATCCTGCAAATTAGAGATGCCTGGCAAATATATTTTGTACAAAATTATCTGAGCCCGTCTGCCACACGTCAAGGCAATCTCTGTAAGATGGGTCCGAACACTAAGTTAACCTGTTACGTGCCATGACAGCTACCATGAAATTCAGGAAGTGTAGGATCCACATGCATGCTGGGCCCCCATTTTTTTTGTCATTTTTGGTGCCAAAAATGGCTTCCATTGAATCCAAGGAGTACAGGTACCTGCATGACGAGCCCACTCCACAATTCCGCCGGTGCCAAATGGCTACCAACTAATGTCCACCCTTACCTCTCCTGGAATCAAAAGCTTCCAGTGAGTGGGGGAGAGCGCCCAGCAAGTCTTTGGGGGCTCAATAGATCAAGGGCGACTCCTGCTGGCAACCAAAAGTTGGCTTAAAGAAAAACGAAAAAAATAATAATAAAAAAAATACAATCAGGCTGAACCAGGGGCAGACATGTCACTTGTACAGCTGACTCCGCTGTAAGGGTTCCAATGGGCTATACAATTTTTGGGCTGTTTCTGCATTCCTTATCTGCTTATTCTTGCAGTGTGTCCCTCAACTTTCACTTGTATAATTTCATAATGCAGTAAAACATCACTTCACTTCTCCTATTCCTCATTACCATCTTCCCATAAACTCCTTTCTTCTTTAGCAGATCCAAGGGTGTCATTCTTCTAAGACCTCATGCGAAATCGAAAGGTTGTTGCAGTACCCAAGAGGACTTCTGCAAATGGTTATCTAATACCGTAAGAGTCAAAGGAAACCTGTCAACTTTATGCTGACCGTACTGAGGGCAGTATAAAGTAGTGACAGAAATGCTGATATCAGCAGTGTGTCAGTCATCAGCTAAAAGTAAGTGGTTGCCGAGAACCAGCATCATAATCATTGCAGCCCAGGCCTTGAAAAGAGTCAAATCTACCTGAGAAGAGTCATGGTTATTCATGAATCCCTGCCCACCTGCTGATGACTGACAGTCTTCTACCTAGTTTTCTCCCTTTCTCTCTAGTAGAGAACTGCCAATCATCAGCAGATGGATGAGAGAGCAGGAGATTATGAATAACCATGACTCTTCTCAGGTAGATTTGACTCTTTTCAAGACCTGGGCTGCAATGAATATGATGCTGGTTCTCAGCAACCACTTACTTTTAGCTGATGACTAACACACCGCTGACATCAGCATTTCTGTCACTACATTATACTTCCCTCAGTACAGTCAACATAAAGATGATGAGAGGTTCCCTTTAATGCAATGTTCTTAAAGAGTTAGACTCACTTCAGCAAATTGTATTTATTATGTGGACAGAGCTAATACAATCCACTTACTAATGTATTATTATCCATATTGTCTCCTTTGCTGGCTGGATTCATTTTCCATCACATTATACACTGCTCATTTCCACGGTTACGACCACCTTACAATCCAGAAGTGGTGGCCGCGATTGTACACTATATAAAAAGTTCTGGCCTATACGCACTTTTGTGATCCAGGTGTATTTCCCTATAGTGTGCAATCGCGGCAGCCGCTGCTGGATTGTAGGGTGGTCGTACCTCTGGATATGAGAAGTATATAAATGGGATGGAAAAATGAATGAAGCCAGCAAAGGCAGCAAGATGAACAATCACAATACATTAGTAAGTGCCTTGTATTAACTTTCCCTACATGCTGAATGCTATTTACTGAAATGAGACAACCCCTTTAAGTTAAATGTTGTGATTCATTGTGCTGATGTGAACTCAATAGCATTGTATTAGCAAACAAATGGTTAACCAGTTTGCAAAGTGTTTGGGTTGCCAGGTGATGGACTGGTTCCACCGATTTGTTAGAAGTTAAGAGTCTCTTCTGAGGAGATGCTATAGGCGAGCTGTGCGTGCTGAGAGCTTCTGCAGGGACTAGGCCCAAGCTCTTAAGACTATTGCTGCCAGAGGCAATATTATTACCAGAGAACCCATGAAGGAAAGAGACCAGACATCTTCAAAAGTCCGTTGGACTCAGACAGTAGGGTACTGTGCACATTCAAAGCAGAAGACTTTACTGAAGTATTCCCCCATACTTTGAGATGGACTGGCTACCTGTATCTCAGTTCTGCACTCCTCTCGGAAACTAACTGCATGCCTGTGGTTCTGCTGAAAGACTGTAAAGGGACAGCAAGGGGGTACTACAACTAACTTGCTTCTACACTGCTATTGAGAGAGGACGGCAATGTGATCCAACTTAGAACTGTGCCTTTTGATGCTATATGTACGACTACTGCTATCATCAACTCAGTAAAGAAAGACTATTGCAATCACCATGCCTGGTTATTGTCTTCACCATTCAGCGGCTGCACTTCGGCCTTGAACCCAGACAAAGACACTCCATCGAGGGCACTCCAACTACCACAGGGCCAGAGCAAGAGTGCGCCGAAGAAAGAAGGCGTGCCCCCGTCCCCAGGGAGTGCCAGAGGGAGGACTACCTCTGTGGACAAACTACTCCTCTCAGGGCCAGTACTCACCACTCCCATCCTCTCTGCTCTCTGTGTTGCTGCATTGTCTCCACTGGAAAATACCTAATAGTTAGAGTTCCTGGGTAAGCTGATCCCATGATGTTACACTACTAGGATGCCAGGTGACATCAAAGCATTACACATTTCCCATTTACATCATTGGTTTTAAAGATACTAAGACATGTAAAAGGTCAAAGGGGGCCATGTCACTATCATCTTTTAATATACTTAAAAATTAGTCTTATTAAAAGATAAAAATAATTGTGACCATAGCAAACATGATATTATATTCTGACAAGTAATATGAACATCTCCACAGATCATTAGAAATAATGTAGCAATACTAGTAGCAATAAATGAAGCACCACTCGGTAAAACATCAGGCCCGGACAGTATTCCAAATGAATTATATAAAAGAGATAAAGAATTTTGGGCAATTAGACTTATGGAAGTATTTGAATACTCAAAAGGTACAGGATGTCTACCAGAATCTATGGGCGACGCGACAATCATTTCAATCCCAAAAAAAGATAAGGGTTGAGTGGACCCTACCTCGTATCGTCCAATCTCACTTATGAATAAGGATTGTAAAATTCTGGCTAGGATTTTGGCGAAAAGGCTGAGGAAGGTCATAGTACATTTGATTCATAAGGACCAAAATGGATTCATTCCGGATAGGTCTACAACACTGTAATAGAAGAAAGAGCAGGCGGCACTCCACTTTACTCCACTATGGAGCGGTGCCCGTATCCCGAGTCGGTGTACTCACAAATAGTTGTAGTATAGGAAGGATCGGCACTCAAAGTTATGCTTCTTCAAAGTTGTCTTTTATTCGCCATTGTATGAGGCAACACACAACACGTGTTTCGGCTGTATAAGCCTTTCTCAAGTGTACAAACTTTGTTTGTACACTTGAGAAAGGCTTATACAGCCGAAACACGTGTTGTGTGTTGCCTCATACAATGGCGAATAAAAGACAACTTTGAAGAAGCATAACTTTGAGTGCCGATCCTTCCTATACTAGGTCTACAACACTGGGCTTGCTTAGGGTCTTCGCAAATATCCAATTTACAGAGAACAATAAAGATCTATGTTCTATTTTGTCATTAGATGCCCATAAAGCACTTGACTCTGTGAATTGGGATTTTGTGTGGGAAGTTATGACACAATTTGGTATTGGCCCGGGATTTATAGACTGGATGAAGATTATATATAAAGACTCCAAAGCCAGAATATCAGTCAATGGTATGCTCTTGCATAGAACGAGGAGTGAGACAGCGCTGTCCTCTCTCCCCCTTGGTTTTTGCCCTAACAATAGAAATTCTGGCTATAAAAGTTAGACAGGATGTGGATATGCGGGGCTTTGGACTGAGGGGGAGAGAGGACAAAATTTCTCTATATGCAGATGATTTGCTTTTTTTCCTGGACGATTCAAATAATGATCTGCAATGTCATGTTAATGGAAGAGTTTGGTAGATACTCAGGTATATTAATTAACTGGGACAAATCGACCCTGCTCCCTCTGAGTGATAAGAAGGTGATTTCAGAAGCAAAACTAAAGATTCTTACTCCCCAGGACAGTTTTTAATATTTAGGTTTGGAAATATCCAAAGACCCTAATAAGTTTATAGCACTAAACATTAAACCATTACTTGATAGGATGAAGGAGAGGATTAAAGTTTGGAATAGATTACTAATAAATAAAGCAGATAGAATTGGTTTAATCAAAATGATTTTGTTACCCTAGTTGCTCTATGTCATTAGAAACAGTCCCATTTATTTGGGGAATTCGGTTTTTCATGACATAGAGAAATTATTTAATGCATTAATCTGGTCAAAAAAAAGGGTAAGGAAAAAGATGCAAGATAAAGGGTTAACCAGCTCTCCTGCTAGGATTGTAGTCGAATCCACTGTAGTGCACGGACCATCAAGCAGAGACTTGTACATGTAGAAAAGAGAAAAAATCCAGCACTTACATCATCGAATGAAAAAGCCAATTACCTTTATTCAGTTGCATAAAATAAGCGACAGCTCTGCCTTGACACATGGAAAACACACTCCCGGTCTACGCGTTTCAGACACACCTGTCCTTAATCATGACCTCACCAGCTTGATTCCCAGCAAGGCATTTTAAAGTACACTGAGCCAATCACAGTGCACCTCGAATGATGGTATTAACCCTCTTCAGGCACCTCCAAAATGCCCAGCTGGAAGCTGGTTGTATATCATTCAGTTACATGCATAATCTTCAATAAAACCCTTTGTATAAATGGGAGCATCGATTCACAATCAACATATATAGACTAACAATTGTTACAATGAATCAATACCACCATTTTCAAAATAAATCCAGGTTCCAACATGCCGTCCCTCCAGACAGAAAAACGCATGGTGTGAATCCTTACATAACATAAAATCAATACGATATCTGTATATGGCACATGCCGTTCTCAATCTTGCTGTGGAGAAGCTTCCGCTCAAACAACTTCTGTCAGTAGTAGTGCATAAACTCCCTTTTATAGTTTAGACCTTTAGGATATCTCGTTTTGAGATTATAAATCCAGAAGGCCTCTCTTTGCAAAACCTTTCTTTTTATGTCCCCACCTCTTAATGATGGAAAAATCCTCTCTATGCCATAGGCTTGAAAATGACATATCTCTCGACTATGTATAGTAATAAAGTGTTTTGCTGCCCCTGACACATTCATGTAAGATGGATTTTTGATGTAATTAAGATGTTCTAAGATCCGGTTCTTCAATTTTCTTGTAGTGCTGCCCACATATAATAAGTTACATTGTGTGCATTTTATGACATGAATCACATTACTGCTATTGCAGTTAATATATGACTTGATGTCATACTCTCTAACTTGTTCTGAGTCATAAAATTTTTTAACTGGAATAGTAAAATTACACATTTTACAGGGATGGCTTCCACAGCAACTAAAACCGGTATATTTAAGCCAAGTTTTAGTGTTTGTATTGGCATTTGTTGGTTGAAAGAAGGAAGGTGAGAGGGTAGAAGATAAGGTGGATGATCGTCTGGGTACAACTCTAATACCACCCTTACAGATTTGATACATTGTTTCATTTTCGAACAGGATTGGTATACTGTCCTTAATGATGTTCTTAATATTTTCGAAATGTTTACTATAGGTAATTACTACTGTAGGGAGAGTTGACTGTATTTTTTGGTTATTCCTAAAAGGACCACCAAATAGCAGATTTTCACGTGTTTTTTTTCTAGCTATGTTGATACCTCTGGCGATCATCCACCTTGCATATCCTCTATCCTGTAGGCGTTTGGAGATGATATTAATTTCTCTCTCAAATGCTAGATCAGTGTTACAATTCCTCCTAGCCCTAATAAATTCACCTACAGGAATTGATTTGATCGTACACAAGGGATGTTGGCTGTTAGCCCTAAGGAAAAAGATGCACTGGCTCACAAGATCTTACGAACAAGGAGGATTAGAGGTCCCAGATATCAGATTGTTCTATATGGTAGCTAATATCTCAGTAATGATGAATTGGACACAGGTGGATTTTTTGAGCCATTTGGTACATATGAGTGAGGGTGGTTTACCGGACATATTTACATTACTCGAAACAGTACAATTGGAAACTATGCACCTATATAAAATTCCATTGGTAAAGTCACTGGTAGGGTTATGGGGTAAAGTTAAAAAGATATTGAATTTAGAGGGGTAGATTAAAGTCACACCTTTATGGTATAATAGGAGGTTATGTAATGTTATCAAATTTTGGGTATAGATAGTTAAATCAGATAATATGACACGCTTGAGTTAAATTTCAAATATCCATATTCTATACGTGACTTTTAAAAAATACCTTTATTATTAAATACACCGGGTATGGGTATAAATATACCGAAAACTACAAATACACGGACAATACACTGTGCTAAGTCTATATTAGCCTAGTTGGGAGCATTCCTCCCATAGACATCCTACAGAAAAGGGGGCTAAGTACGAGGGAAAAAGAGGAACCATTTAGAATTAATCAGATGCAGGAGAAAAGGTATGACCCTAAAATGGCCCTGTTCTTCTCAGCCCAGGGTGACCCCCTGATGGTGGAGGCTCCCTGTCCCCGAACCTAGTCCTGTATATTCCCTGTTAAAACCCTCAAATTGAGATGGATCTATGGGATGAGCATTCTAGACCACCAGGGAAAGGGCCTTTTACAGAATTATGCCCAACGAGCACTAAGTCACCCCCCCCCCCCAGTCAATACCAAACACATAGACATCTTTCTACGGCTAGTGATCTCAGACATTGAGAAACTACAGACACAAAAATATGACAACTGGAATCTTTCAAAGTCTGAGTTTCAAGCATTGAAAAATCTTGAGGGCAATAAAAACATCATTGTAAAAGCATCCGACAAGGGGGGCACAAAAAATATCAACAGATGTGTTTGTCCCTTCTCAATGATAAGAGCTATAGAAAAATCCCCTCAGACCCCACTGGCGTATTTTTAATAGAATTAAATCAGATTCTTACATGGGGATTACAACAAGGAGTGATTAATAAGGCTGAATTTGAGTTTTTGTTCCCTAAATTTCCACAGTTAGCAACATTTTATTGTTTGCCAAAAATCCATAAGGGGTATTCTCCCCTTAAAGGACGCCCCATTGTGTCCGGTATCAACTACCTTATACATCACTGTGGTATCTACCTGGATAAAGTCCTTTGCAGTTTTGTCTGGCCACTACCATCCTTTACCAGGGATACCATGGACTTTCTCCGGAGAATTGAAACCATAACTGTTGAACCTAACAGCTTGCTAGCGAGTATAGACGTAGAGTCTTTGTATACGTCAATCCCACACGACAGGGGTATTGGGGCAACAGCCTACTTTTTAAATTCTAGGGGAACACAATTCTATACACATAATGAGTTCATTTTGCGTCTTCTTGAGTTTTCTCTTACCCACAATTATTTTCTTTATAGCGGGTCGTTCTACCACCAGCTCAGAGGGATGGCGATGGGGAGCCCATGTACGCCAACCTACGCCAACCTCCTCCTGGGCTGGGGGCAGGACAAATATGTCTTTCCTGACCAACATCAATGGTGGAACAGCCATATTACATTCTGTACCCGCTATATAGATGATGTCTTACTTATCTGGGAGGGCAGCGTTTCTGGATTTCGGGAGTTTATTGGAGTACTCAACCAAAATGACTTTGGGTTGAGTTTTACCTCTGAAGTCCAGACGGACCAAATTACCTTCCTAGACATAGTTGTGAAAAAACAGAAGGGACTCTGAGTACGTCTATACATCGGAAACCAACAGTGACGAATAGTATTTTACATTGGGGCAGCTATCATCCGCCAGCAGTCAAGAAAGGTACCCCTAGGGGGAAGTACCTGCGGGTACGCAGAAACTGCTCCACTAGTAATAACTTTTATGTTGAATCTCAAAAATTACAGAATAGACTTAGACAAAGAGGATATCCACAGAACCTCTTAAAAGAGTCCTTCAAATATGCAGAGACAAGAAAAAGAGAGGATCTGCTTGTGCCGAAATCTAAGGACAGGTCAAGTAAGGGGCCTTATACGCCTCATTTCTCCCTTTGACACTGCCAATAAGGAGATAGTGTCAATATTAAAATCATATTGGCCAATACTCACAATGGACCCGGATTTGACCCAGTTCATTAAGACATACCCTCAGATTACCTACAAAAGAGGCAGGAGTCTGAGGGATCGGCTAGTTTATAGCCATTATGAGGGTCCCAAAAAAGAAGGGACATGGCTTGATCGTAAGCCTATGGGTGTTTACAGATGCGGGACCTGCAAGGGCTGCAAATACATCAATACGACTAAAACAGTGATTTGTTCAGCAACAGGTGTTCCCTTCTCAGTTAGAGACTTTGCAAATTGTAAGACCACTGGCGTAGTCTATATCTGCCAATGTACCTGTCCGAGGGACTACATTGGCAAGACCAAGAGGGAACTCAGGAGGCGAATTTGCGAACATGTAAATGACATCAAAAAAAAAGGGATACTCCTGTTGCCATCCATTGTAGGGGACACCATAATGACAATCCAGAGTCGATACGCTTTTCTGTCCTTAAAGTGGTACCTCTCGCGGAGAGGAGGGGCGACTGGGATAAGAGGATCTTACAAAAAGAAGCCAAATGGATCTATAGGTTCCGATCCCAGTCTCCCCTCGGTCTCAATGAGCGACTCACGTATACTTGCTTTATTTGATTTCCCTACCAAAACTAACATGTCTTCATATGAATTATGTTATGCCTATCTGGCGTTATCGGTGCGCAAAGCACCATCTTATAGACTGATATATATTTATCAGCCTTATCAACCTCTTCTATTCCCCTTGGCGGGAAGGAGCGTGACCAACTCAATCGTTTTTACATCATTATAACATTAAAGGTGACACCCAACTTCTCTGTAACACCCACAACTGCAGCGGGTTTTTAGGTATCCCATTAACTACACAGCCTCTTTATGACATCTAGGGCTATGTAGATTTAATCAATCAGCTCGATTTGCGCAAGCGCATAACAACAGAGGTCCATTATGCGTCCCACCGCACCGGAAGTCTCCAAACTGGAAGTAGAGATTATGTGCAAAACTACTGCGGTCCATTATGCGTTCCACCGCACCGGAAGTCTTCAAACCGGAAGTTGGTATCATGCGATGCGCTCCAGGATGCGTTTCAAAGCGTGTGGTAGCGTTTCCGGTGGCGTCGGACCTGCGACAGGGAACATGCGCATCGCAGGAAAACTTAAATAGAGGCCAGTTAGCCCGGGTACCTGTAGCTTCTCAGGCATGGGACGATATCGTGGTTATTTCTGTAAGTAGCAAATTGCATTGCTGACTAAAGCCTAAGTTCTTATCGCCATTGTTGATCATGGCTCCATATTATTTGCAGGCTTATATCAGCAGGATTTGAATAATCTGACTGTCACCATTGCCAAAGGATATCCAGCTGAGAGCTAAGTGCCTTTTATGTGTATCTTATTGGTACTTATCTATGTTGATTTCCATCCTGACTACCCCTGATGAATCTATAAAGCGATAGGTGAAACGCGTTGGGGTCTTTTGTATGTTTGTATGTATGGATTAGGGGCCAGAACCTATACCGGTGTCTTAACCGGATGTGATCACAGCTTTAATATCATAATTATCAAACTTTTACTTATCTGGTACACATCTCAATTTGAGGGTTTTAACAGGGAATATACAGGACTAGGTTCGGGGACAGGGAGCCTCCACCATCAGGGGGTCACCCAGGGCTGAGAAGAACAGGGCCATTTTAGGGTCATACCTTTTCTCCTGCATTTGATTAATTCTAAATGGTTCCTCTTTTTCCCTCGTACTTAGCCCCCTTTTCTGTAGGATGTCTATGGGAGGAATGCTCCCAACTAGGCTAATATAGACTTAGCACAGTGTATTGTCCGTGTATTTGTAGTTTTCGGTATATTTATACCCATACCCGCTGTATTTAATAATAAAGGTATTTTTTAAAAGTCACGTATAGAATATGGATATTTGTTAGGTAATGTTACTTTTTTGAAAGAGGCCAAATATTGGGTTGATAAAGGATTATGGTATATTTCACAATATTTTCAAATGAAACACTTAAGGATAGGGAGACATTATTATTAAATGTAATGGAAGATAGACAAAGTTATTTTAGATATATTCAGTTAGTGAATATTGTTAAAACGGTTATAAAAAAGGAAGATATAGTGATAAAATCACACGAGGTGATGAATTACATATTAGGTTGGAAAGGTAAGCACAAATTGGTGTCAAGTTTGTATAAAAGGATGCGAGAAATTAGAAATGAGGGATTTATTTGTAACAGTAAATTAAAATGGGAGAATGATATAGGGACAATAACAGATGATCAGTGGGGAAAATGTTGGTGTTTTAAATCATATCTGAGGAACCCCTTCTCACAGGGTAACTCAATTTATGATACTACATCGTCAATATGTGACACCAAAATGGCTTTAAAGGGAACCTGTCACCTCAAACAGCGGTCCGAAACCGCCGGCAGGACCTTCAAGACTACAGCAGTTGGATTCTGATCAAGTATATCTTACTAAATTCCAGTGCGGCAGTAGTAAGAAAATCGATGTTTGATCCACGGCTGGCGCGATTCTCTACCCAAGTCAAGAGGGCAGCGGCCTTCTTGCTTCAAGTCACGGTGACCACACCCCCTTCGCTGTGACTGACAGCTGGCTGTTCTGAGAAGCCAGCCGGGAAGGGGGTGTGGTCACCGCTACTTGAAGCAAGGAGGCCGCTGCCCCCTTGACTTCAAACCTGGGCTGAGAATCGCGCCAGCCGTGGATTAAACATCGATTTTATTACTACTGCCGCACCAGAATTTAGTAAGATATACTTGATCAGAATCCAACTGCTGTAGTCTTGAAGGTCCTGCCGGCGGTTTAGGACCGCTGTTTGAGGTGACAGGTTCCCTTTAAAAAGTTTCAGCTAAAACGTCAGGACTATTTCCTAGATGTATGAATGATAAAGCAGACATTATTCATATGGGGTGGAGATGTCCAAAGATACAACCATTCTGGTGCAGTCTGATCAAATTAATCGGGGATATTTTAGTCTTAAAATTCATTGGACAGCTTCTATATGTACAGTTGTGTTCAAAATTATTCAACCCCCAATGCTCTAAAGGGTTTTAGGGAATTTAGTGTACATTTGTAATTGTGTTTAGAATGAAATCTTACAAGGACTTTTTAAAGAACCAAATGCAACTAAAATGACATCAATTGTTTTTGTGATACAGTACTAAATGTTTTTTTTTGTGATTTCTTCATTGACACGATTATTCAACCCCTTAAAGACTACCACTCTTAAGAACAGAGGTTCATTCAAGTGTTTTCGATCAGTTATTGAAAAGACCTGTGGATGTCAAGGAGCAGCAATCAAGCATAATAAGCACCAATTAGGCAGATGTAAAATGACTGTGATACTCAGCTCCTTCTAGACATTTACTGGTGTGTTTACAGACATGGTGAAGTCAAGAGAATGGTCCAGGAAGACAAGAGAAGAGGTGATTTCTCTTTACAGGAAGGGCAATGGCTATAAGAAGATTGCAAAGATGTTAAACATACCAAGAGACACTATAGGAAGCATCATTCGCAAATTCAAGGCAAAGGGCACTGTTGAAACGCTACCTGGTCGTGGCAGAAAGAAGATGCTGACTTCGACTGGTGTGCGCTACCTGAAGCGCAAAGTGGAGAAAAGTCCCCGTGTGACTGCTGAGGAACTGAAAACAGATTTGTCAGATGCGGGTACTGAAGTTTCAGCTCAGACAATAAGGCGCACACTGCGTAATGAAGGCCTCCATGCCAGAACTCCCAGGCGCACCCCCTTGCTGTCTCCAAAGAATAAGAAGAGTCGACTGCAGTATGCCAAAAGTCATGTGGACAAACCACAAAAGTTTTGGGATAGTGTTCTGTGGACTGATGAAACAAAATTAGAACTGTTTGGGCCCATGGATCAACACTATGTTTGGAGGAGGAAGAACAAGGCCTATGAAGAAAAGAACACCTTGCCTACTGTGAAGCATGGCGGGGGGCCAATCATGCTTTGGGGCTGTTTTGCTTCTACAGGTACAGGGAAGCTTCAGCATGTGCAAGGTACCATGAATTCTCTTCAGTACCAGGGGATATTGGTTGAAAATGTGATGCAGTCCTTCACAAACCTGAGGCTTGGGAGACGTTGGACCTTTCAACAGGACAATGATCCCAAGCATACCTCCAAGTCCACTAGAGCATGGCTGCAGATTAAAGGCTGGAACATTTTGAAGTGGCCATCGCAGTCACCAGACTTAAATCCGATTGAGAACCTCTGGTGAGACTTAAAGCAAGCAGTTGCAGCGCGCAAGCCTAAGAATGTGACTGAACTGGAGGCTTTTGCCCATGAAGAATGGGCGAAGATACCCGTAGATCGCTGCAAGACACTTGTGTCAAGCTATGCTTCACGTTTAAAAGCTGTTATAACTGGAAAAGGATGTTGTACTAAGTACTAAGATTGAATGTCACTTGGGGGTTGAATAAAACTGATAAAGATGTGAGCACAGAAAAGACATTTGTGGTTATTTCATTATAAATGTTATGTTATATTTGTCTGACTTACAAGTGTCTCTTTGATTTAATTGTAAACAAGATGACTGAAATGATCAAAATCAATGTCAAACTGGCCAAAACACTCAATTTCAGTGGGGGTTGAATAATTTTGAACACAACTGTATTTTGGGTGAAATTCCTCATGATCTATCAAAAGAGAATTAAATTATGCTATATAAATCATGTTTTAGAGCTCGTCTACTGAGAGCAAAAAGATGGATGCGCCCTGATTTACCAGCAATAAAAGAATGGGAAAATTTGATGAATTCCAATTGTATAATAGAAAGAGCAGGATATATTAAGAGTAATAGAGGCTATAAACACGAGAAAATTTGGATTCAGTGGATAAAATAAATAAATAATATATATATATATTATTTATTTTATTTTTTTCTCTCTCATTCTTTGTCCCGACCCCCCTTTCCACCTAACTGAGGTGGATGGGGTAGTTGTGGGTATAGGGTAGGGGGATAAGGAGTGGGGAAGGGTTTGTGGGGGGGGACAAGAAGTATAAAGGGTTAAAGGTAAGATAAGCAATGTGATATTTATTGTTATGTACTGGATAAGTCAAGTATTTCCATGTGGAGGGTATTTAAGTGGGAGGGGAATGGATGCCCTACCACCCCTATTCATGTATTTGTCTTTATTACTCTCATCCTTCTCTGGTTGATGCTTGATGTTTTTACTATGCAAGTGTGAAATGTATTGCTATTTTGCTATTGCTAAAATGTATTGCTATTTTTTTCCGTTTTTCTTTTGAGGATCTGTTTTTTCCCACGGATCTCTTGTAATAAATGCCTATCCTTATCCACAAATGGGAAAAAAAGTAAGACATGCACTATTTTTTTTGCTGAAGGGAAAAACGGACAACGAACGTGGAACACAATCGGATGAACTATCAGCATTTTTTTGCTGACCCATTGAAATGAATGGGTCCCCATCCTATCCCTGCGGGATTTCATGATTTATTTTAAGAGAAAAATTTTTTTTTTTATATATTATAATTTTTTATTTTTTTGAAAAATGGGCGGCACACCAAAAAAATAAAGTAAAATTAGAAAAGTTTATTCACCCATGTGGAATCGCGACGTTTCGGCTCCAAACAGCCTTTCTCAAGCTCAGTTTGGAGCCGAAACGTCGCGATTCCACATGGGTGAATAAACTTTTCTAATTTTACTTTATTTTTCGGTGTGCCGCCCATTGTTCTATTATTAATACTTTGGGAGAAAGCGTATACCCCAGGGCTGGGCACCCAACCTGTTGTTTTTTGGTGCTGCCATATATATATATATATATTTTTTTCAACGCAAAATCAGAAAGTGGAATAATTTGTGCATGCACCTGAGTATTAAATAATGTAACCCAACTACATCCTTACAAAAGAGATACTGGTGTATTTTATTACATGTAGCCATGAAAATTCAATGTAACCACAAAAGGCAAACTGAAGACAGGACATGTCTGCATCTGAGGTACGAGTAACATGTATGTTCTCCACTTCACTTTGAAGGCATTAATGACAAATATATTAATAGGAGAACCATGATGGGCGTTTCCGTTTCTGCTCAATAATCCTCTTCCCCTCATCTTCAGGATGCGGCTTTTCCCCGTCATAAAGAATTACGGTTTCCACAGTGGGAGTTTTGAAGGGTCCTCCTTCCACGGCTTGTATTTCCTTCCTGATAAGGTGCGTTTCACAGCGAACTCTATCATAGCAGAATCCGCACAGGACGTGTTTCAGCTTCAGATGCCCACATTCTGGACACGTGTCAATGTTATTCTGAAAAAAAAAAAAAAAAAACAGAAGGATAAAAACATCCAAGCAGAGGTCTTGTTTGAAGGTTTCAGCTATAGGTTTCCTAACCCATAAATCTTGTGTGCTGAGGTTCTGATCTACACAAGTTGATAAAAGCCACTACACAACCACATAAAGTAATTAAGAAATAAAAAAAAACTTAATCAGTCTCCCTGCAGTTAGCCCTCTTCACCCCTGAAATGTGTAGGACCAGGTTCATATAAGAAGTTTTTACAAAAGCTCTCACACAAAAAATGGCAAATCATTAGTAATGAAAGATATTCAAATAGCAGGGTAGTTAAAGGGGTAGTCTCTTTTGAGATATCATTAGAATATGCCTGTTACGGCACCCCGAGTAGGTAAAGGGGTTAACGCCGCCAAAGCTGTTCTTTTTCCCGAATATGAAGTCAGCTACCGAACACTCCTAACCGCCAAACAGGAATCATACGACTTATCCCCCCCCCCAGTACGAGACGAGGCTCTGTATTGAGGGTCAAGCAGGAGCCATGTAATGGGTTACCTGACAGCCTTTATGCAGGTCTTCCAACAAATGTACACAAACCCCCCCTCTGTGACACAATTAACAAAAACAATGGGCTAACAATCACTCACAGGCAGAAAACACACACCTTTCCCAAAACACCCCAAAACCCCACATATCCCCATAAACTACACATCCCTGGATAGCTCTGATCTGGGCGAACAACCAGCAACCGCTGAACAAATAGACGAATCCGGTTTTATATAGTAATCCAAAGGCAGAGAGGTCTGCCACAATGCCACCAGTGTCAGATAGGTGCAGGTCCCAGAGGTGGAACCTGCACTTATCTCCAGAACGGAGATGGCCATTTTCAGGAGTCCCATAGAAGTGAGGACTGTTAGCTGCACTTGAGCAGTTCCCTCTACATTCATTTCTATAGGAATTGCAAAAATAATCATGTGCGATCCAGATTCACTCTCCAGTATATATTGCAATTGTCCATTTTCTTTTTCCCCCCTCTGGGGTCAGCACTCCTCCCCATTTGGACTAGGTGTTTTTAATTAGCCTTAGCTACAAGGGGTTTATAAACTCCTACTATCTCTCAGATGCATTTCCTGAGGGTGGTGACTGGGTGAGCTCTTTGCACTCGCTCACATGGTGCAGTACTGCGTGTCTGCCATCGCTGCCTCAGTGCTGTGCTGGTGGGGTGGTCGGACCCAAAGTCAAGGAGGCTTTGCTGCACAGTGGGGTTGCTGTGTGGCTCCTGGGTCCCGCTGTCTGCTGCTGGTGCGGTGCTGGGGCGCCGGTGGTCGCCGCGCATGGCTGCGCTATTTATAGGTTAGAGTAGTTTCCCACTTGTAGAGGCTTCCTTGTCACGGTAAGTGGGCCTATGCTCTTTGATCAAACTGTATACTAATGCCTCTTATGCACAGCATACAATGTATTATAAAATTGGGCGGATATGCCACGTAATCATGCTGAGACAGTCATTACATCAAAAGCATAGTGTTGAGGATGTGCGATCCAGATTCACTCTCCAGTATATATTACTATTTACTTCTCACCTATAGTCTTTAGAAAATAGCCACATTTATTAATGAAATGCTCCAGCTGGCACAGCAAAATGGAAAGTTAGACTGCCCATTAGCTGGTGTCTAACTTCTATCACTGTGATTAATTTGGAGCATCTTGTGACTGCCTGGCCTAAGGCTGTGTTGTTTATTAGACAGCATTAGGAAATCAGCCTTTTTTTTTTTGTCTTTTAAAAAGTTACGTCAATGAGTAGGGCTAGATTCACTTCTGTGACATACCGGTATATTCCAATTCCCTATTCTGGTCTAGAAACAGAAAAACAAAAATATGGAGGACCCCCACTAAGTGCAGCTGCTGTGATGAGCACCCCTGATGCCGCAGTATTCTGTTGTGTGCCTAAGGGTCCATTCACATGTCCGTGGTGTTGCGGCACCCCCCATAGAAATGCCTATTCTTGTCTGCAAGCTGCGGACAAGAGTAGGACACGTTCTATTTTTTGCGGAGCTGCGGACTGGAAGTTCGGGCCCGTGCTCTGCAAACATGGAAGCGGAGAGCACATAGTGTGCTCTCCGCTTCACGTCCGGCACCCATTTGCGGATGTGAGAATGGGATCTAAAAGAGCCTCCACCACAGATCTGAACCCAGACCAAATTTAGCTTTTCAGTGTGTCATTCTAACTTTCTACAACTTCTAGTTTTAGATGAGTAGCTTTCCACCTATTCAGCACGTGTGATACAGAAAGATGACATGGCTTGATCTGAGTAGAATAGAGTCACCAGAGATTATTCTCATTTTCTTTCCAATGTGAAAGAAAAATTGAAAATGAATAACTCAGTAAGCAAGAAAAAGCATCAGCTGTCCGGATGGGTTTAGTGGTGACAAATAGGGTTTTCATACACAGCCAACCAGCCATTTATCTTAGGGTACTTTCAGTGATCGCTGGACTAAAAAGTCGGACCTGCAGTACTTTTAGTCCCGTGATCTCTGGCTGTGCACTGCCTTTCTGCGCCGTAGCTCTGCCCCCCGTCCCATTATAGTCAATGGGGACGGAGCAGCAGCACATGGGTACTTGCAGCATGGCGGATCCGGCAGGCTGTTCACCTGCCAGAACAGCCTGCCGGATAGCCATGCCGCAAGTGTCAAAGTACCCTCACATTCTACCAGTCAGGCCACCTTCAGAACATGTATGGAGAGAAATACAACGGTGATGACTAAAGATGTGAGTATTGTAGAATACCTTCTCTTTCAAAAGTTTATTAGGATTCCTTCTTCGGCAGCGATTTACTTCTATCGTTCTTCTGGATTTAGGGGCAGCCATCCAAAAGATGCTATCCAGAAAACTGGGGACACCTTCATCGGACTTCTCAGAGGGACAGGACAACGGAGCTTGGACAGCTAGAGCTGCAGAACAGGAAAAACACAAGAGGTCTTTAGTGAAATTCCCGAAAATGTCTGTTTCATTACTACGATTACATTAAAGGGAACCAGGCACCATGAAAATGCAGTCTGATCTGCAGGCAGCATGTTATAGAGCAGGAGGAGCTGAGAAAATTGATAGAGAAGATTCAGTAGAACTTAAAGGCCTTGTCTGGGATTTTTATATTGATGGCCTACCCTCAGGATAGGTCATTAATATTTGATTGGTGAGGGTTAGACCCCTGGCACCCCTGCTAATCAGGTTTTTGAAAAGACCTTGGTGCGCGCTGCAGCCTCTTACTACCAGTGATATCACTGTACATCGGTCACATGTCCTAGTGAATGGGGCTGAGCTGCAATACCAAGCACAGCCACTATACAATGTACAGCGCTGTGAGCAGGCTCTAGTGCTCACTGGAGCTCCGTGGTTTCCTCAAACAGCTGATGACCTATCCTGAGGATAGACCATCAATCTAAACCTCAAAAAGATCTGCTCATTCAGAGCCAAGGAGTGATATAGGCAGTCCTATCAGTGACCTAGAATGTGAATCTGTCAATCACTGAGTAGGACCGCCCACATGACTCCTTAGTTCAGAAATAGGAGACATTTTAATAAATAAAATACACGATTTACAGAATCTTTTCCCCAGAACTATATATTAATCTGCTCAGATCCTCCTGCCCTATAAGGCTATGGTCACATCAGCGTTGGCCTTTCTGTTCTCCTGCTCTGTTCTCAGAGCAGGAAAACGGAAAGGACGGAACGGATGCCAAACGGACCCCATAGACTATAATGGGGTCCGTTAAATGTCCGCTCCGAAGATGATTTTTGAGCATGCAGGACTTTTGTCTCCGCTAAAAAATCATCTTCGGAGTGGACACCTAACGGACCCCATTATAGTCTATGGGGTCCGTTTGCTCAGTTTGGCATCCGTTCCGTCCTTTCCGTTTTCCTGCTCTGAGAACAGAGCAAGAGAACGGAAAGGCCTAACGCTGATGTGAACACGGCCTAACATGTTGCCTGCAGACTGTATTGTATTTTCTACTTTAAAAATGCCATCTCACAAATTATTCTTTTATTTTTAGATCAGCAACATATTATACAGATCTACACATTCCATGGAGAGAAACTAGTCAGCAGGAGACCAGGGAGGGGTAGGCACGGGGGAAAATTACAGCGGCAGGGATCAGAGCGTCAAGAGGACGGAAAGGATAGGTGTTTGTTGTTGAATATCGAGGTAAAACCGATCCATTAACGGGGCTGTCCAGCTGATTAAGAGTTTGAAAAATGGATCGGATTTTTTACGGACAAATTGACAAAACATAAAGAATGATAAAGTATATAAGCAATCCATGTCTATCGCTCAATATACTGGTAAGTGCTCATTACCAGCATTTACTGTGAGCTGGAAAATGAGGATAATTACCACCAAAATAATCGTCAAATACAACCAGCACATCTATTTTTTTCACGGACACAGAAAAAAAGTTATGGACTGTCCGGAATTTTCTGGACGCTTGGCCGCCCTGAATACTTTCCCTTCTGCCAATCCCCGATGTGCTTCTCTTTCTTCCTGTTCAGGTCCATACTGTACATGACCACAGGAAGAGACTGGAGCGCATCCGGTCAGGATGTCAGAGGAAGAGCCCGCAGCGAGTCAGGGGCGCACGTGACCCCAGCCATGTTTGTGGAATTGACACAGCAACGGATGGCTGAATACAGCTCAACGTGCATTCTTCCCACAGGTTAGGCTGGATTCACATCAGCATTTCATTTTCTGTTCTTCTGATCCGTCAGAGTAACAGAAAAAACAAATGGATTCTGTGCATCTGTTATCCAGTATTTTGCGTCTGAGGTCCGTTTTTTTGACTGGTAAAACCCGCATTAATAAGGGTAGGTAGTGTGGCTGCATGTACACTGATAAGACCCATGTTAGGTACAGGCTGAAAGGACCCCTTTAATAAGGGTGGGTGGTCTGCCTGCATGAACCTGCTCATGTACACTGATATGACCCATGTTAAGCACAGGCTGGAAGGACCCCTTTAATAAGGGTAGGTGGTCTGCCTACATGTACACTCATGTGCACTGATATGACCCATGTTAGGTACAGGCTGGAAGAACCACTTTAATCAGGGTAGGTGGTCTGCCTGCATGTACCTGCTCATGTACACTGATATAGACCCAGGTTAGGTACAGTTGGAAGGACCCATTTAATAAGGGTAGGTGGTCTGCCTGCATGTACCCGCTCATGTACACTGATAAGACCCAGGTTAGGTACAGGTGGAAGGACCCCTTTAATAAGGGTGGGTGGTCTGCCTGCATGAACACTCATGTGCACTGATATAACCCATGTTAGGTACAGGTGGAAGGACCCATTTAATAAGGGTATGTGGTCTGCCTGCATGCACCCGCTCATGTACACTGATATGACCCATGTTAGGTACAGGTGGAAGGACCCCTTTAATAAGGGTGGGTGGTCTGCCTGCATGTACACTCATGTGCACTGATATAACCCATGTAAGGTATAGGTGGAAGGACCCATTTAATAAGGGTATGTGGTCTGCCTGCATGCACCCGCTCATGTACACTGATATGACCCATGTTAGGTACAGGTGGAAGGACCCCTTTAATAAGGGTGGGTGGTCTGCCTGCATGTACACTCATGTGCACTGATATGACCCATGTAAGGTATAGGTGGAAGGACCCATTTAATAAGGGTATGTGGTCTGCCTCCATGCACCCGCTCATGTACACTGATATGACCCATGTTAGGTACAGGTGGAAGGACCCCTTTAATAAGGGTAGGTGGTCTGCTTGCATGTACCCGTTCATGTACACTGACATAATCCACGTTAGGAACAGTTGGAAGGACCCCTTTAATAATGGTGGGTGGTCTGCCTGCATGTACACTCATGTGCACTGATATGACCCATGTGAGGTATAGGTGGAAGGACCCCTTTAATAAGGGTAGGTGGTCTGGCTGCGTGTACCTGCTCATGTCACATGGCCGCTCTTACCTGGATGGAGGGGCTTCACTCCTAGAGCTCGCTCTTACCTGGATGGAGGGGCTGCACTCCTAGAGCTCGCTCATACCTGGATGGAGGGGCTGCACTCCTAGAGCTCGCTCTTACCTGGATGGAGGGGCTTCACTCCTAGAGCTCGCTCTTATCTGGATGGAGGGGCTGCACTCCTAGAGCTCGCTCTTACCTGGATGGAGGGGCTGCACTCCTAGAGCTCGCTCTTACCTGGATGGAGGGGCTGCACTCCTAGAGCTCGCTCTTACCTGGATGGAGGGGCTGCACTCCTAGAGCTCGCAGCAGACTTTGTTCTGCTCTCAAGCAACATCTCAGAAGCAAACTGAGAACTCCTCCAGCCGGTCCACTGGACATCGCCATCTTCCCAGTGACCTCCTCTCTGTCACCCGAAAGGATGTTACACGCATGTGCGCTACATGTGACCCCGCCAACCAAAATATGGCCATCTTAGCCAACCAGCCATTCAGTATGCGGAAATAGACCGCGCATGCGTACTCTGTACCACATACACTAGGATAGCTTTCTGTTCCTGTGTACATGACTTCAGCACTGACATAATAGACTGTATTACAGTACATGAAATGCGTGCTAGGCTGAATTAGGACCCTGCGCGTTACTGGAGCAGGTATAAGGTTCTCTGCTATAGAACTACAGTTCCCGTCAGGCAATGCGGCCGCGGATGGGGCGGGCGGAATATGACAGGGGTGACGTAGTGACGTGAGACGCGGTTGCCGTGCTGCTCTCATAGAGGAGGAGCGGAGTGAAGATGGCGGAGCGCGGTTACAGTTTCTCTCTGACCACTTTCAGGTGAGTGGGAAGCTGTCCAGTGGCCGGGCTGCCTGTGACTGCCCCCGCGCTCTCAGTGCTGGTCCCCCGGCGGCGTCCTGCCTGTCACCGCTGTGTCTGAGCGCTGCCTCCCTTTGTGTGCTCGCCTGGCCGGTACTTTGCAGAGTCACTCCGCTGTGTAGCCGGCCTTTCAGTCGCAGCGTGGGAGCAATGTAAGGATATGTGCTTGCTGAGAACATAGAGGCGGCTGATGCCAGTGTGAACAGTGGCTTGTCCCCCGCTATGGCCTTCACGTGGTTTACAGTCACTGGGCCAAGCACGGCGCTGATTCCATTGAGAAACACAGATATGGTTGTGTGCGCCTCATCATGCCACTCTAGCTGACGGTCGCTGATACCTGCGAGTAATAGAGTGCAGTTAACCATCATATAGCAAGGGTACCACACACGCACGGTCTGTGTTTTTGAGGCCCCACTGAAATTTTTGGGTCCGCATCCGATCGACAAAAATGTGGACCAAGTATACTTAGTGTGGATGGGGTCTAATTCAGTATTACTCTTCTATACTGGATTCTTACATGCCTTTTTTGATGCAGTTTTTTTTTTATCTTTAATATCCCCCTGATGAACTTTTCAATACTACTCATCATCCCCTTTGATTTTCCGTGACAGAGTATACCCAGCTGGACAGATGGGTACTGTGCCTGTATGACCACCAGCCTACATTACCCATGGCAACCTAATTTCTAAGCAAAGTGGACACAACTGTAATGCCGCATTGGTAAAAATAAAATCCATTCCAACCCTGTTTACATGGGTCACTTTAGCGCTATGTAATGTCAAACCCCATTAGGCTGTACTTCCAGGGGCCAGCCCGCCCGCCTCGCTACGGTGCTCAATGGCTGCACAAATTACAAAGTAGTATGTCCTTTAGGCTTTGTTCGCACGATTAGTTTTGGCCCACATCCGTTCTGCATCTTTACGGATCAGATGCGGATCCTTTCATTTCAGTAGTGCTGCAAAATATGCAGACAGCACACTAGAGTTGTTTCGGTACCAAAATTTTGATTCGGTATCGATACCATAAAAAAGTATTGCGATACTCGATACCATTCGATACCACGCGAAAAAAATAAACGCCAAAAAAATCCGCGAGCATTCCACATTTTATGAAACCGCCGGCTCATAATACAACAGTCCTATCCTCCTTTTTTGTGGGGGCAAGGCGACTAAAAGAAAATGGCGAATCGTGCATTTTTTCTTTTTCTTTTTTTTTTCTTTTACGGCGTTCAACGCATAAAAGTGGATTTTTTTAATAGTTTGGACTTTTGAGACGCGGCGATATGTAATATTTTATTTATTGTTTATATATTTTATATGTAAAATTGGGAAAGGGGGTGATTTATAATTAATATTTTGGTGTACTTTAACTTTTTTTTTTTTACAGTTTATTTATTAACTATTTTATTTAGAACCTGGGATCTTCTGATCCTATTCACCCTGATAGAGCTCTATCAGGGTGAATAGGATCTCACCCTCTCCCTGCTGCCCTGTGCTCTGTGCACACAGCAGCAGGGAGCAGACTAAGGCAGCCAGGACTTCAGAAGCGTCCTGGTTACCATGGTAATCGATCGGAGCCCCAGCATTACAGTGCTGGGGCTCCGATCACTGCCACTGCCACCAATGAGGAGGAGCTGAGGGGACCCTGTGGCCACTGCCACCAATGATTTTATTACTGGGGAAGGGGGCACACTGCCCACCAATGTTTTAATACATATAAATGCAGGCAGAAGGCACAGGCTGCCGGCACCTGCCTGTGACCGAGCGCTGCGATCAGAGGCTATTAACCCCTCAGGTGCAGCACCTGAGGGGTTAATTGCCTCTGATTGCAGTGCTGGGTCACAGGCAGGTGCTGGCAGGCTTTGTCTTCTGCCTGCATTTATACAAGAAACTACTCGGCATTGCTGGCCAGTGCTCCCGTCCCCAGCTCCGCCCCTCCTCCCGCCCCGCTCCGCCTCTCCCTCTATTGGTTGCAGCGGCAGCACAGGGGGAGGGAGAGACTGCCTCCTTCTCCCTGTGCTGCCGAGGAGAACATGGCCGCGCTGAGAGCGGCGCAGCCATGCTCTCCTATACTGGGCTGTGCAGTAGCGCAGCCCAGTATCGATAAAATACTTATCCTGGTATCGAGTGCGATACCAGAGAAAAGTATCGATCGGGTATCGAAAGTTCGATACCCGAAACAACCCTACAGCACACCATGTTGTCCGCATCCGTATATCCGTTCCTCCACAAAAAATAGATGTCCTGTACTTGTCTGTGTTGCGGACAAGAATATGCAGTTCTAACTGAGGGCAGGATATACCAATCAAACTGCGAAGTGCACACAGGGCCATATCTGTGCTTTGCAGATCAGCAATTTGTGAATTGCAAAAAACGGATACAGCTGTGTGCAGGAGCGCTTATACCTGAAAATGAGTGTGACCATTGGCTGCCATGGCAAGGTGGGTTTAGTCCGCATCTTCATCAAGGGTGCCTCGTGGAAAGCCAGGAATAAAGGGTTGGCCACCATCTTTAATCCTGCACACATGCTGGGAACCGTGCATCGTATTTAACACATCTGCACTAAGGTCTGATGGTTTACATTACTGTGTTTGGTCTTACGGCCCAGCGCTCCGGTCCCAAATTGGCCACGGATGGAGGGTCGTGTTATCAGCCGTGTCCAGCAGCGGCCCCCATTGGCTAGCACTGCGGATGGACTGCTTGCACTGTGTCCCCTGTACATCCATGGTGTTAGTCAGTGGAGGACATTGACCGACGGGATTAGTGCTTTTACCTTTACATCATCGGTCAGACCCCGATGATCTGAGGTTAGGTCATCAATATAGAAAACTGTTCAGCCCCTTTAAGTTAAGCTGTGGCTTTTCAACATGGAAAACGTGCTGTGTGTTGATGGTTGCATTAGGCTACTTTCACACTAGCAGCGGGACGGATCCGACAGGCTGTTCACTCGACGGAACAGCCTGTCGGATCCGTCCTGCTGCTAGTGAGCGTGTGCCCCCGGACTACCACTCCGGCTCCATTGACTATAATAGGTGATGGGGGGGCGGAGTTCTGTCAGCGCACGGCGAGAGGCTGCCAGAATGAATGTCGGACATGTTATAGTTTTATTCCGGCAGCCTCCCCCAGAACTCTGTGGGATAAAACCAAAAACAAGAGAGGCTCTCATAGGGTAAAAAGCGTCAAACAGAATAAAAGCATGGCTCTTATAGCTGGTGGACATGCGCTCACCTGTTAGAGTTTTTTAGTTTGACCGTGAGTCGTGAGTAGTTTGCCCACGGATACAGGTTTTTTTGATGATGGTGAGTGCTGCCGGACGCATCCTATTATCCCGTCGGTGACTGGCTAGGCCGCCGTTCAGGGTCGCTTGTAGAGTAATGGAGGTTTGCTCTTCACTAATAATAGTGAAAAGAGCTGGTGGACGGCTGGTCCAATTTGAATTCTTATATTGGAGAGTGATTTTGTGCCCACCAGCCGTCCACCAGCTCTTTTCACTAATATTAGTGAAGAGCAAACCTCCATTACTCCCCCAGAACTCCGTCCCCCCTATTACCTATTATAGTCAATGGGGCCGGAGCGGTAGTCCGGGGGCACACGTTAACTAGCGGCAGGACGGATCCGACAGGCTGTTCCGTCGGGTGAACAGCTTGTCGGATCCATCCTGCCGCTAGTGTGAAAGTAGCCTTACTGCTTCTCTAACCCAAACGCACAGCATCATGATGACTTGTGTTGCTCAGAATTTCTCCATCTATACTGTATTCATGGCATTATGTGAGCACAGTAGGCGCCTAGTCAGGCAGGAACTCGCAGCCTCATAAGTCATCATGACGCTGTGAGATCGGGTCAGAGGAGCAGTGTTCGGCCTGGGAAATGCAGCTGTCAACACACAGCATGTCTCCTGGACTGAACACGCTCGTGTGACATTAGCTTTAAGGGCTCACTTACTTCAATGGGCCCGCGTGAAAACGTAATTCCGTACGTCCACATGGCCGTTCTGCAAATAAATAGTGCATGTCCTATTACTGTCCATATTACAGACAAGTAGAGGACGGTTCTATTAGGGGCCGGACGTTTCGTTCTGCAAAAAATGTGGAATGCACACAGACGGTATCCGTGTTTTGTGGATCCGCATGAGCCCTAAATCACAGAATTCATGCCAGCGATGAAGGTGCGGGTTTGCTTTCAGAGCATGGGGCATAAAATGCCACAATTGCAGGAAGCTAGCAAATTCTCTCAGGATTTAGGCACAGAACCCAGTAAGTGTGAACGTGGCCATTGCTACATGATATATCTTACTTTACTGCCATGAGAATGATTTCTGGCGTTACTCGGGCGGGCATGACACAGCTTTTCAGCTTTCACTTTCACTCTGCAGCAGGGAGGAGGATGAGTGAGTAGTAGTCCCGGAGCTGTGCTTATAATCACATAGATAAGACATCTGTCCAGTTCAGCCTGTTATCCACAGGAAGGTGAAAGAAGCCAATTTTCCTCATTTTAAGGGAAAATAAATTTCATCCGCACTCCAATCAGACGTTCAGAATAACTCTCTGGATCAACACCCCTTCTCCAGAAATCTATAACCTATTGTTACACTCCAGAAATACATCCAGGCCCCTCTTAAACTCTTTTAATGAATTCACCATCTCCCTGAAACAGTTTACCCACGACAGATGTTAAACTTACCGCCTATAGTTCCTATAGTTTTTGGATATTTTTTTGAATATTGGCACCACATTTGCTAAGTGCCAATCCTGTGGAACATTTCCTGTCACTATAGAGTCCTTAAATATCAGAAATAAGGCTCTGGCTATGACATTACTTAATTCTTTTAGGATACAGGGGAGTATGCCATCTGGTCCTGGCGATTTTTCTATTTTAATCTTTTTAAGATGCTGCTGCTTTGATCAGACAGGCTACTTTTAACCCCTTTCATGGCAGGGACTTTAAACATGGCAGCCGCTTACGGGTGCAGGGGATGCTATAGCCACTGGGTGCCTGCTGTTCCATACAGCAGACACTCGCCTCTAAAGTCCGCGGCCGGTGGTAATGACTATTGCGGACTTTAAACCCTTCACATTCCATGGTCAGACATGACCACAGCATCTGAATGTGCTAAAACCCGGAAGAATGGGCTTCCGGGTATGCTCTGGCTCCCTCCGGCAGAGATCGGGGGAGTCGGATGCATTGTGCGACCGCTTCAGTCCTCTGGAATGAACTGAAGCTGCCGCCCATTAGTTCCTATGGAGCCCCTGCCTGTGGCAGGGCTCTATAGGACTACATTAAAAGGCCTCATGCACACAACCGTTTTTTTTATGCTGTCCGCAAAAAGGGGTTCCGTTGTTCAGTGATCCGTGTCAGTTTTTGCCTTCCGTTGTGTTTCCGTGTGTTTTCCGTTTTTTTTAGCGGACATGACCCAAAAGATTATACCAAAAGACAGGCTGACAATTTTTCCCAAGTGCCTGCCAAGGGATCTGCAAAAAAAACGGACACGGATGACACACGAATGGCCATCCGCATTTTTTCACGGACCCATTGACTTGAATGGGTCCGTGACCGTTTTTCACGGACAAGAATAGGACAGGTTATATTTTTTTGACCGACTGGAATCACGGACGCGGAGGACAAACGGTGCATTTGCTGAGGTTTCCACGGACCCATTGAAAACCAATGGGTCCGCAGAAAATCACGAAAAACGGAGCAACGGACACGCAATCAAACAACGGTCGTGTGCATGAGGCCAAACTCTCATACACTCCAGTGCTAATGCATCAGAGTGCATGAGCGAAGCAATCCTCTATGGTTTTAAAACAATCATGTATTTAAAAATATAAAGACTCAAATCATTCATCTTTCCCCAGATGTAAATAAAAAATGTGAGCAAAATACACATTACCACCTATACACACCTGTACTATTAAAATATAAAAATAGTTTTCCTATACGGGGAAAAGGGAAAAAAATTAACAATTCGCCCTTTTTTGGTCTCTTCACCACCCACAAAAAAATAAATAAAAAGTAATCAAAAACTCGAACACCCTCAGAATAGTATCATTGAAAAGTACAGATCGCCGTGCAAAAAACGAGTCCTCACACACTTCCGTACACATAACTACAAAAGAAAGTTATAGGGGTCAGAATATGGCGATGGAAAAAAAACCATTAATTTACCTATTTTTTATTTTTTAGTATTGAAATGCAAGAAAAACTATACATATGTGGTATTGTGGTAATTGTACTGACCTGGAGAATGACAGCTCAGTTTTATCATATAGGGAACGGCGTAAAAACCAAACCCATAAAGCTGTGGCAGAATTGTGTCCCGTTCCCCCCCCCCCCCCCCAATTTCACCCCACTACATCGTATGCACTATTAAATGATGCAACTTGAGCTCATGGCCTGAGGAGATAGAAGTGACACAAAAGATAAAAAGTGCTTGTTTTGTACAATGGTCCGACCATGTTAACAAAATAGGAAGTAGATATAAGGCTGTATGAGCCGTCACCAGCTGATATCTTGGGGTGCACTGGGGAATTGTGACAGCTCTGGGCCTAATAAATGCACCCAACTCTGTCTAATCAGAGTGTCTGTGGTATGGAGAGAGAGAAATTTGAGGGCTCTATAGAGTCACAGGGGTGGAACCTTCTGCAAGAGAAGTCAGGCTGGCTTCCTGGCTAGATTACCGTCCTGCAGGCCATTTGTGTCACCATAATCGCCCCCAGTGCACAGATGAAGCCAGAATGACCCCAGATGTGCTCGATGTGCCTTGCATTGACGTCACCCTGCCTGTGGGACTAAAATCACGCAAGCCAGGAGGGGACCGGTCCATGTGGAGTCTTCATAGAACAGCTTCACAACCCCTCTTCCCGAGGGTCTCTCTACAGGGGTGGGAATACATCTTTCGGACTGCTTTTTCTGAATAATGCCACACCTGCCAGAAAGTACGTGGACATCCCCGGGATCCTGTTACCGTCCTGGATAACTAATTCCTGGTGTCGGGTCCCTAGCGCTATAGGACTCAGAAGCACCGAGCCATCTTGCTATGGTTTATTTCTCTCCCCGTGTTGTCCACAGACGTCCGCACTAACAACCATTTCTTTCCTTAGTCCTTCAGGTAAACTTGTACAGATTGAATATGCGTTGGCCGCGGTAGCTGCAGGAGCACCTTCTGTCGGAATCAAAGGTATGTCATTTAATACAAGTCTACCAGTCTGAAGTATAAGATACAAGAATGGTTTATTAGGCCTGTTCGCACAGTGGATTTTGCACACGTGTAATCTGTCAAGGTTTTTCCGTTTGAATGCAGCCCCTTTGTACCACGAACAGAGTCCCAACGCAGCTTCCATCGGGACAGAGTCCCAACGCAGCTTCCAGCAGTGTCCCTTGGGGACACCACACTAAAAAAGGATGTGTCCTTTCATGTTGCAGTTGTGGCTGTATACCACTAGCTGCACAGATGGCAGCCTGGCTCCACTCAGCCTCTGACTGCTTTTTGTCACAGAGACTGCACCAAATTTTCTGTGTCAACAAGCGCCATGATGCTTATTAGAGAAAATCTTGAAGCCCTGGTATCAGGATGCAATGTAGGTTTTAAGATGACCTCTGGCAACCTGTCCTGGATTGTTGCCTCTATTTTAGGAAAGGTGAGGAGGCAGGACCTGGCAGCGCACTGGCGTCTCCTCACATTGAAGAGATGTGCTGTCAGGCTGCTCAGCCTGGCAGCATATCACATGTATGATCGCTCCAGTACTACATGTTGGAGTGGCTTAACATCACGTTTTTGCCATCTATATAACGTATACACCACGCAATACAATTGAACTCTATGGTAAATGGATGCCACTGTATGGCATCAGTCTGAGGCATCCGTTAACATATATGTTTTTTTGTAAACGGATGGCAAAAATGTGATGTGAACCCAGCTTTGCTGTTCATTGAACAACCTGACAAGAACGGGGAGGAGGGATGCAATCCTTTTCATTTTTCTTAAACAGTGCAATAAAAGTTCAGGCCGTGGCCACATATGAGAGTTAGGATTCTCAAAATTTCACACTACTCGGTGCATTTTCATAGAAGAACACTGTAAGGCCAGCACTTTCTTGGTCTTTATCCCTACATAGCCTGTAATAGAGAAAATGTAGATGCTGGTCTTCAATGGTAAAATCCCTTAGGCTAGTTTCATACTAGCGGCAGGGGAGTCCATCAGGCTGTTCCGGCAGGTGAACAGCCTGTCGGATCCGTTCTGCTGCTAGTTCACCTGTGCCCGCAGACTGCGCTCCGTCTCCATTGACTATAATGGGTGCAGAGTTTCGGCAGCAGCACACAGCGAGAGGCAGCCGGACTAAAAGTACTGCATGTCGTACTTTTAGTCCGACTGTCTCTCGTCGTGCGCTGCTGCCGGAACTCTGCCCCCATTATAGTCAATGGAGACGGAGCCGCAGTCCGGGGGCACACGTGAACTAGCGGCAGGACGGATCAGACAGGCTGTTCACCTTCGGAACAGCCTGACGGACTCCCCGGTCGCTATGTGAAAGTACCCTTAGTGCAGAAAATTTTTGTACTCAGAAAACGTTTAAATAATACGGCAAAGATATCAGATGAACACCAAGGTCCAATGGAGACTTTTGGAGAAATCAAAATTCCTTGTGTGGACACTGAATTCTTGAAGGTTTTCATAGGCGCCACTGATGGCAATGCTATTTCATTGTAGGCTTTTCAAGTGGTTTTCTGCTAAGTTTCATATCGATGGCGTATCCTCAGGATAGGCCATCAGTATGTGATTGGTGGAGATTAGCTTGTCTGCTCTGGCGTTACACAGCGGTGTAGTGGACGGAGCTGGTTACCACAGCTTGGACTTCACCGATCTTAAGAGGAAGTCCTCAGCACATAAGCATCATTAAGTAAACTTGTTCTGTCTGTACTATGCCCTTTCAGTAACTTTTCCATTTCCTCTATTTTAGCTGCAAATGGTGTCGTTCTGGCAACTGAGAAAAAACAGAAATCCATATTGTATGATGAGCAGAGTGTACATAAAGTGGAACCAATCACCAAACACATAGGCATGGTGTACAGCGGCATGGGCCCGGATTACAGGTACCGTATGATGTTCGGGTTATCAGTGATCGCTGTAAACCACACCACATAACCCTTATCTTCAGATTTTACTTCATTTTTTTTTTCATTCACTTGTTAGAGTCCTTGTTCGGAGGGCCCGGAAACTTGCCCAGCAGTATTTCCTCGTGTATCAGGAGCCTATTCCAACAGCACAGCTAGTACAGAGAGTGGCATCTGTCATGCAGGAATACACACAGTCTGGGTAAGCGCTTTCTTCCTTCCTCCTTCAGATGCCACGAACAGCGTTTAGGCCGCAGTTCAAGGTTTGTCATCTGCAACTTGCGTTTTCCATTTAAACCGTTAGTAACTGCCAATATGCATTTTTACGGTGGGGCCAGGCCGCAGAGTCTAAGCGCTGCCCGGGTCTTCTATGCAGGGCTTAGCCCTGACATGACGGATGAGCTCCTACCATAACAGTCTGGGTCAGCAAAAGGCTGATCCTGGATGTTTAACCACTTAGATACTGTGGTCAATAGCGACTGGCATCGAAGGGG
Source organism: Bufotes viridis (assembly GCA_033119425.1). Taxonomy (NCBI): domain Eukaryota; kingdom Metazoa; phylum Chordata; class Amphibia; order Anura; family Bufonidae; genus Bufotes; species Bufotes viridis. The sequence continues at coordinate 158,424,026 of CM065593.1, read as the reverse complement.
GCTGCCTCTGTCAGGCATTGACACTGCCGCAAATGAGATTGCAGGGTGTATGTATTCATACAGCAGCTAGGGGCCTAAGGAAGGGCCCCCTGCCTGACCTATGTATGCCATATCAGGCTGTGCCAGAGTTGCAGCCTAAGGCCCCTTTCAGACGAGTGCGCAGGTGCAATGCGTGATGCGAACGCATTGCTCCTTCAATGAATCCGGACCCCTTAATTTCAGTGAGTCTGTGTACGAGTGGCGTTTTTCATGCATCACTTGTGCCTTGCGTGAAAATCGCAGCATGTTCTATATTCTACGTTGTTCACGCATTAAAGTACATTGCACCCGTGCACAAAAAACTGAACACAATCGCAGATAAAACTGACTGCGCACGCAAGCAAAACCGTGCCTTTTTAACTGAACGCATCCGGACCTAATCCGTATAGTTCGTGTGCAAGAAGCCTAATTACATGTCAGTTTCTACTGACAGTATAAGGGTACTTTCACACTTGCTGCAGAGTGATCCGGCAATCTGCACACAAACGGAAAGCATTTGAAGACGGATCCGGCATTGCAAATGCATTGCAAGAACGGATCCGTCTCTCCGCTTGTCATGCAAAGTGAAATGGGAAAAAATGCCGGATCCGCATGCTGCGGTATTATCTCCGTCCTGAAATGCATCCTGAACGGATTTCTCTCCATTCAGAATGCATGGGGATAAAACTGATCAGTTCTTTTCCGGTATTGAGCCCCTATGACGGAACTCTATGCGTTTTAGTCGCCGGTCTTAATATCCCCTATAGCTGGCGGTGGATCCGCCGGAGTTGTATAGAGGCACCGGCCTCTACATAACTTCGGTGCATCCACCGCCGCTTTCTTGCTGTCTTACATTTAGAGCATTTTCTAGGCGTAGAAAATGGTAAATGAACTGGCCGACCCTGCCAGCCCGTCCTCTTCCCTGCCCAGGCCCACTTTTTTAGACCTGGCATGAGCGGGGAAAAGTCGCAGATTGCAATCTGCGCCAGAAATACACCTAATATAGGTGTGTTTGTGGATAGTAAATGACCCCCCCTATTCTTTTTAAAGTATTAGATTTTTTATTTCTGGTAATATAAAAACCTGAAAATACTTTGCATCTGTCATTGGTTAGCATAAATTCAATATAAAATGTTCATTTTCAGGTAATTTGGTCTTGGCTAGTGGTATGACAACAATTCGTACAGGGAGCAGTTTTTGGGGTGGGCTTATTAATTTTTTTTTTTATTTTTTTTGTAATTTTTATTTATTTTTTTCAGAAAAGCCCCCATGGAAAAATTCGTTTTCCCACTATTTCTACACTTTTTTTTATCGCATTGCAACTTTTTTTTTTTTTTATAATCTAGCTGGACTAATGGTGTGCAGAGTGATATTGCTCCCCGACACACCATGGAACTTTGTATACCATCCTGACTGCAGCACATCGATGTCAGGCTTATGATGGAGGTGTTCGTTATAACTTGCTCTTTCTCTTATTCTGTAGTGGCGTCCGTCCGTTTGGAGTCTCGTTATTAATTGCAGGTTGGGATGAAGATCGACCATATTTATTCCAGTCCGATCCTTCTGTAAGTAATATCCTTGGCTCTGTGTGTTAAATAAAAGTGATTGCATTCTCTGCTTTCCATCCATGCATTAATACTGTTAAAGGGGTTGACTCATCAACACAACCCATGGACATCATGTGGGGTACTCCCCCTCTAAGAGTCAAACTGAGAGCAGCTCTGGATCTGGTGGACTTGAACCATCCTTGTATTGCAAATAGGGTTGTTTCGGGTATCGAAGTTTCGATACCCATTCGATACTTTTCTATGGTATTGAGCTCGATACCAGGATTAGTCTTTTATCAATATTAGGCTGCGCTGCTGCACAGCCCAGTATCGGAGAACGTGGCTGCGCTGCTCTCAGCACGGCCATGTTCTCCTCGGCAGCACAGGGAGAAGGAGGCAGTCTCTCCCTCCCTCTGTGCCGCACTGCCAATGAGGAGAGACGGGAGGAGGAGGGGGGTCTCGAGCACTGGCCACCAGTGACGAGTAACGCTGCGCTCAGAGGCAATTAACTGCCGCGGATTGCAGCGCTCTGTCACAGGCAGGTGCCGGTAGTGTTTCTTCTGCCTGTATTTATATATGAAACGTTACTCGTCGTTGGTGGCCAGTGCTCCCGCCCCCCCCTGTCCCCAGTATTGAAGACATTATTGGTGGCCAGTGCGCCCCCCCTTCAGTATTAATATCATTGATGGCCGTGGCCACAGGGTCCCCTCACCTCCTCTTTTCTGATCGGAGCCCCAGCAGTGTAATGCTGGGGCTCCGATCATTTACCATGGCAACCAGGACGCTACTGAAGTCCTGGCTGCCATGGTCAGCTCCCTGCTGCTGTGTGCACAGGGCAGCAGGGAGAGTGTGAGATCCTATTCACCCTGATAGAGCTGTATTAGGGTGAATAGGATGAAGAGATCCCAGGTTCTAGCCCCTAAGTTAATAAATAAACTGTAAAAAAAATAAATAAAGTACACCAAAATATTAAGTATAATTCACCCCCTTTCCCAATTTTACATATAAAATATATATAAACAATAAATAAATAAAATATTACTAATCGCCGCGTCTCAAAAGTCCAAACTATTAAAAAATCCTTTTATGCGGTGGACACCGTAAAAGAAAAGAAAAAATGCTCGCCATTTTTATTTTTTTTTTGTCGCCTTGTCCCCCCAAAAAATAGAATAGGACTGTTGTATTACGGCCCGGCCGTTCCATAAAATGTGGAATGCAAGCGGCATTTTTTGGGGGCGTTTTATTTCTTTCCATGGTATTGAGTAGCGCAATACTTTTTTATGGTATCGATACTGAAACAAAATTATGGTATCGTAACAACTCTAATTGCAAAGCGGCCCTTCAGATGTCCATGTAATACTATAGTTTCCCTCAAGCGGCTGCTATAGGGGAGATGCCTGGCTGACCTGCCACATTGTGAAAGTGACCTGAAGTATAAACTGGAATATGATTGAAGGAAGCCTAATGCTAATGTCACACGGGGGAAGTATCTATTTGAGGACTGACATCCCCTGGACAGGAAACTGACCAATTCAGTTAATATTAGGGATGTCCCGATACCGGCATTTTCACGAGTACTTGTACTCGTAAAAATGCCGCCGATACCGGAAGTTCCGGTTCGGCAGCGGCTATATTGTCTTTCATTAACCCTAACTTACTGTTGCCCGTGATTAATAACTATTAATGCGCAGTCCCTCCATGCTCCTGCCCCGCGCGCCTTCTGTAATCATAAAGTGGGCGGAGCGGGCAGGCAGGACATGAAGCGCATGGAGGAATCGGGCAGCTTGAGCTCTCAGTTCCTCCATGCGCCTCATGTCCCGCCTGCCCGCTCCGCCCACTTTATGATTACAGAAGGCGCGGGGCAGGAGCATGGAGGGACTGCGCATTAATAGTTAGTAATCACGGGCACAGTAAGTTAGGGTTAATGAAAGACAATATAGCAGCTGCGAGGCCGTGTATGAGTCAAGCTGCACCGGCCTCGACACTAATGGGGATCTGTGGATGACATGTATATAGCATAAGATGCTATATATGTGTCATCCACATAGCCCTAACAGTGTCATCCACAGACCCCCCCATTACAGCCTCATCCACAGATCCCCCATTACAGCCTCATCCACAGATCCCCCACTCATAACAGTGATGTCCACAGGTCCCCCATAACGGTGACGTCCACAGGTCCCCCCATAACGGTGACGTCCACAGGTCCCCCCATAACGGTGACGTCCACAGGTCCCCCCATAACGGTGGCGCCCACAGGTCCCCCATAACGGTGACGCCCACAGGTCCCCCCATAACGGTGGACGTCCACAGGTCCCCCCATAACGGTGGCGCCCACAGGTCCTCCCATAACGGTGGCGTCCACAGGTCCCCCCATAACGGTGACGTCCACAGGTCCCCCCATAACGGTGACGTCCACAGGTCCCCCATAACGGTGGCGTCCACAGGTCCCCCATAACGGTGGCGTCCACAGGTCCTCCCATAACGGTGGCGTCCACAGGTCCCCCCATAACGGTGGCGTCCACAGGTCCCCCCCCATAACGGTGACGTCCACAGGTCCCCCCCAACAGTGTGTCCTCCACAGATCCCCCTGGAGGCACATTGGTTTGAAAACGCTATTATATTACCATTTATTAATTTATTAACACTTGTACAAAGGAAAAGAAAAGCAGTTATTCATAGCAACCAAATTCCAGCTTTAATTGTTTTCATTGCTATCAGTAACTGCGCCGCTGTTTATATGATGTATCGGTAATTGGTATTGGCGTGTACTTAAATAAAAGTATCGGTACTCGTTCTTAAAAAAATGGTATCGGGACATCCCTAGTTAATATCTTCACATGAGCAATGGACTGGGTCCGTACTGATAACGTTAGGCCATGTTCTGTATGTGCAAGACTCATTAATTCAAATGAATGGGCCTACGGGAAAAGTGGACGGCACACGGACTTCATCTGTCCACAGATCAAAGACGAGTTTGCTTTCCTCAGTGTTGAAGAGGCTTACATGTCTATTCATTTCTATGAACTGTTTTCCTCTCCTTTTCTTCTCCTTCAGGGGGCATATTTTGCATGGAAGGCCACAGCAATGGGAAAGAATTATGTAAATGGAAAGACTTTCCTTGAAAAAAGGTACAAAAGGATTTTCATAATTTTTTTTTCACAGCAAAATAAAATGTTAATAATGGGAAGAGAATACAAGGCAGGAAGGGAACGACTAGAGCTTTAATGACCTAAAATGCAGTATGGATTATTACTAAGAAAGATCATGAATTAACTGCCTAAAGGGGGTTCTGGCAAGTTGTTAAGGGGTTTTCAGGATTGGAAAAACATGGCTGCTTTCTTCCAAAAACAGCGGCACACCTCTCCATGAGGTGTCTGGATTGCAGTCGATGGAGCAGACCTGCAATACTGCTCACCGCCTCTGGACCGGAGTGGTGGGGGTTTCACACCACGTACATTACTTTTCATACTTCTTTCTTACACGGTACAATTGTTCCCATCGTTTCGTTGATGAGAATTCTATATATCGGATGTGAATAAGTAGGAAATAATACTGTGATAGTAGTATTTAGGCTACATGGACATGTTTTCTTAATATACCTGATAAGGTTTTAGTGCTACAGCAGAACACTAAAGAGCCATAGTATACGGCAATGTTCCACAGTTTCCAATTTTAAACTGGCTTTGTAATGGTTTACATTTATTAATTTTGGTTCCTGGGTATTAACCCCGCCAATCCGATGTTCATGACCTGTTGCAGTGATGGCTAACCTTGGCACTCTAGCTGTGGTGAAACTACGACTCCCAGCATGCTCTATTTATTTCCATAGAGTTCTGAGAGCAGCCAAGCAAGGGGGGCATTTTGGGAGTTGTAGTTTTACCACAGCTGGAGTGCCAAGGTTAGCCATCACTGACCTATTGTGAGCACGGTTCATCAGGGTACTCCTGGAAAACCTCTTCAAATGACATTACTGGAAATAATCCACTTCAGTGTTGGAAAAAGAGCCCTTTCTTTGCCTTTGGCATATATGTCTGTTGCTATCATGGACTACAGCTAACAAGTTCCCAGAAAGTAATCTGTAGCACCAGCGTGTGCTCAGTGTATTTGGTGCTCATTATGTGCCCTGCTGTAATACTAGAGTTTCATTCATGTAAACCCTACACAGTACTTCAAAAACAGCCCCCACAAATCAGATATGCTGGACAGTGGCGACAAAATGTCAATCTTTTGTTACATTTCATGATACCAATAGAAATAGATGACAAATCATCTGAAATAATACAACCTAAGGGAGCCAGTAACATCACCCCAGTTATATGCTGCACACAACAGAAGGCAGCAGCTAATGCTGGACCAAGCACAAAGGTGGTGTCTGTCTTTATACCAGGCCGCCACTGGGCATCCCACAATCTCTTGTTGCACAGTGGACAAACCGCTTGGGTGCCGTGGTCGCATTTTTAAAATGACTATCACAGGTTTGATGCAAGTAATGCGGTTAACTAATATACCAGCAAGCAGACACCTATACTGGCGGTACCAAGTCTATGTACACCTTCGGAGGCAATTTTTGATAACGGCAGTGTTACAGTAATTCATTTCAGTGTGAGCAGCACTGCAGTCTCCCGCTTTATCTGCTACACAATGGGCAGAGCTGTATACTTCTGGTACCTAGCTCCTGTGATGGAGATGCAACAGAACAGCTGATCAGTGGGGTGTGTGATACTGGGCCACTACTTGTCTGATATTGATGGGTTATCCTGATAGTAGTCCATCAGTATCCACGCCCCCATCTGATGCTAGTGCACGTGAGGCAGGAGCTGGGCTTTGTCTGGATATTTGTCGACACAGAACATATGTACCAAGTGCGGCCTCCATTACCTCTCTGCAGAGGTTGCTGCCCAGCTTTCCCAGACTGCTGAATTCCAGATTTGCCTAGTTGTGTGGTGATAAATCTCTACAAATAGCTACACCAACTTTCTCTTCAGGGTCCTGGAAAAGATGGGTTCACAAGACTGTTGAGCTGCATTGGTGACAACAGATTCTCAGTACCATATGATACATTTACATAATGTATCAGGAGAGCATTGTGTGTATTTTATAAAACCAAATCTGGGGCCTGGAAAAGCGGAGCAAGAATCGGTTACAAATACTCTATACCAGTGATGGGGATCCTTTTACAGACCAAGTGCCCTAACTGCAACCTAAAACCCACTTATTTATGGCAAAGTGCCAACATGGCAATTTAACCTGGATACCAATGTAGTATATCTTCCATGTACTTTATCCTTTAGCTATAATAGCCTGCCTACATTCAGTGCGCTGCCTGTGCTGTCTATAGTGCGCCCTGCGCTGATGAATGACAGGAAAAGTCTAAGGCATATTGGTACACCAGGGTGCGGGTGCCCACAGAGGGGCTCTGAGTGCCACCTCTGGCACCCCTGCCATAGGTTCACCACCACTGCTTTATACTGTAGCATAGCCAGACAGGGTCCTGGGAAAGCAGGGAAACATGTTATGTGGAGCTGTAATAGGCACTGCTAAATACTAGGTTTACATAAAAAATAAATGAACAATCCTCCAACTCCTAAATAGTGCCATAGCTAGGCAGATTTTCTTTTCAGGACCGTGGGAAAGCTGGGTTACTTGTATATTGTACGGGTAAGATTATGTCGTTAATGTGTACAGCTCCACGGGACTTGTAGTCCGGCTTTCCCAAACTGATGGTTGTCAGATTTGCCTAGACAGACTTGGCCCCCTTGCAGACAAATGAGTTTTCCACGCGGGTGCAATGCGTGATGCGAACGCATTGCCCCCCGCACTGAATCCGGACCCATTCATTTCAATGGGTCTGTGTACATGAGCGTTGTCTATCACACATCACTTGTGCGTTGCGTGAAAATGGCAGCATGTTCTATATTCTGCGTTTTTCACGCAACACTGGCCCCATAGAAGTGAATGGGACTGCGTGAAAATCGCCTCCGCAAGCAAGTGCGTTTTTTACTGATGGTTGCTAAGAGATGTTGTTTGTAAACCTTCAGGTTTTTTTTTACGCTCGTGAAAAACGCATCAATGGGCATTGCACCTGTGTGAAAAAAAACTGAACGCAATTACAGACAAAACTGAATGAACTTGCTTGCGCATTTTTAACTGAACGCATCCAGACCTAATCCGTGACGATGGTCTGCAAGGTGCCTTATAGGGAACCTGTCATCAACTTTATGCGGACCTCACTGAGGGCAGTTCCTGCTCTCCTGCTGATGACTGACGGGCTTCTACCTAGTTTTCTCCCTTTCTGCCAGCAGGAGATTAGGAATAACCAGGACTCTTCTCAGGTAGATTTGACTCTTTTCAAGGCCTGGGCTGCAATGATTATGATGCTGGTTCTCGACAACCACTTAGTTTTAGCTCATGAGTGACACCCCGCCGAAATCAGCATTTCTGTCACTATTTTATGTGGCCCTAAGTGAGGTCAGCATAACGTTGATGACAGGTTCCCTTTAAAGTCAGACTTGACTTTCAAGCACCTGGAAAGCAGGGCAGCACTTTCTGTAGTGTCAGTGCATGGGTGATGTCTAGTATCCCTGCACAAACACACAGGTGGAGGTTTTGTAAAAGCTAAGTTGCCAGGGCTTTCACGGGTCTGTGACTGTCCATTGAAGTGTTTTGGAGTTAAGCCCCGCCCCTTTCCTGAACTTCCTGTGTGGCTGTGAGGTCAGGCTAGTGCATGTAAACTGGTAACAGCCTGTCTCCGGCCAAAGATGGAGAGGCAGGGAGGAATGAGGGACTTGTTTGACTGCAGGAAATATCTTAAAACTCTAGGCAAAAAGACAAACATGCTACAAAGGCCTCATGCACACGACCGTATGTGTTTTATGGTCCGTTTCTTTTTGCGGACCCATCGAAATGAATGGTTCCGCATTTGGTCCGCTAAAAAAATGGAAGAGACACAAAGAAAATACGTTTGTGTGCATGAGGCACTATATATATATATATATATATATATATATATATATATATATATATAAAAAATTATATACGAAAAATGGCGGCACTGACAAAATGTAGAAACAAGCGAGTGCACGTTCAATGGGAATAGGCTTCTTACCCCAATATAAGTCCGAAAAACGAACAGCACATCCAGAAATCAAAAAAAGGTGTTTTTATTCACCCATATGGTGCAACGTTTCGGCCCAAACTTGAGCCTTTTTCAGATACTTAATAAATTAGTATCCCTTTAAGGCCCTACCATTTTGGCTGAAGACTGCCTTTATAAATATTCGTCTCCATTGTTGTTTTTTCTTCTAGATATAATGAAGATCTTGAACTGGAAGATGCCATCCACACAGCAATCTTAACACTGAAGGTAATGTCATGCAGTGATGAGTAGTTGTATGCCATGAGCACGGCGGTGTATAATAATATTACTGCTATGTCCGCCAACAGGAAAGCTTCGAGGGCCAGATGACGGAAGACAACATCGAAGTGGGCATCTGCAATGAAGCTGGATTCAAGCGTCTCACCCCTGCTGAAGTCAAGGATTACCTGGCAGCTATAGCATAAATGACTTCCGGTTGGGGAGGTCGGTTGATGTAGTTTTTTTTTCTGCCACTAAAGGATACAAAATGGTTTCTTTGCAGATTTTTTTGCATACTTTCTTATTTCTACCTGTCCGACAGATCTTTTTAAAAATGACATGGATCTAATCACAATAAACGATATCAAACAGACCATCAACTGCCGGCTTCTGTCATTTCTTGCTGTGACTAGTTTTCTGATACGCCTCCCCCGCAGACATCTTCAGATTTTGTCTACACTGGTTTAGCATATTTGAGAAAATATTTTATTCACACACTGGGATGCTAAATGTCTGCTGTGGATTTCTTAATTCTCCTGAGCTCAGCATTAAAGGGGTTGTCCTAGTAAGACGCAAAGTAGGAGATCGGTCTGACCACTGATGGCCCTGCTGATCAGGAGAATGGGGCCCCATTCAAATGGAGTGGTAGTTGTGCATGTGCTCGCCGGCCCCATTCAGCTCTATGTGGCTACTGGAGATGGAAGACTACAAGTGCTCGGCCGTCTCCAGCAGCCACATAGATATGAATGACAAACTGGACACGCATGCTTGACTGCCACTCCATTCAAAAAGAGGGAGGGCCCAACTGGTCAGATCCCTCACCGATCAGACACTGGCAGGGCTCCATAGGAACACGGTGAAATACTGCATTGGAGTCAGAGAAAGCAATCTAAGGGTACTTTCACATTTGTGGCATAGCTATCCGCCATGCCGCAAGTACCTGTGCACTGCCATGCTGCCGCTCCGTCCCCATTGACTATCATAGGGAGGAGGGCGGAGCACAGCAGAGATCACTGGACTAAAAAGTCGGACCTGCAGTACTGCCTGATGGCCATGCTGCAAGTGTGAAAGTACCCTAATAAAGTTCCCTAGTGATTAAAAAAAAAAGTTTTTAAAAATTACATTCACTCCTTTTCACCAAAATAAAAATAAACAGTTAAAAAAATAAACATCAGGCATCGCGGCATTCGAAAACGCCCATGCTATTACAATATAATAAAAATGATCCCATACGGTGAGTGGCGTAATGGAAAAAAGAATCAAATTTCCATTTTTTTTTTTTTTTGTCACCACTGCCCAAAACAAACTGAACAAAAAGTCATACACACCCCAAAATGGTATAAAGTCTGTCCCTGCCCCACCCTTACCCTCCAGCCTGAAATGCTGTGATAAATCTAGTCTAAGCTTACACCATCTACAGGGTTAATAAATCTGGGCTAATGTGTAGCCCTGGTCTAAAACAGTATAGAAAGTGACCAATGCTGGCAAAGAGGAGGAAAAACAGTAAAGGAGGGTACACTATTACCTAATAATAAATGGTCATATTCATCGTAATTCAGGTTTCCCACCGACAGTATCTATCCACAAGTATTACAAAAACACAAGAGCATGTAATCATAGGGTACTAGTAAAATTGTATTTTTATTTAAACATATTGCCGTTAAAACAAGGGGAAGTGACAGATAGAAAATGCACAAATCCATAGATGATGTCATAAAGTCCTCTCAAGTACCATAAATGTTAATAAAGTAATACAGTGAGTCGCTAATAAACGCAAATTTAGACACCTACAAAAATTGAGTATATGGCTTATCCATAACACAATAGGTAAAGAACACTATTGTCAGCATTGCAATAAATCACATGGAGGCATCCATTATGAAACGACTCGCCTAAGGCTACTTTCACACTTGCGTTGTGAGGATCCGGCAGGTAGTTCCGCCAACAGGAGAGCTTGAGGGCCGCATGCTGCGGTATTATCTCCGTCCTGAAATGTCAATAAGACTGAACTGAAGACATTCTGATGCATCCTAAACGGATTTCTCTCCGTTCAGAATGCATGGGGATGTGACTGATCAGTTGAAGGTACCCTAAGACAAGCAGGCTGTGCAGAACCAGGATCGGGCTACCCGAACGTGCGTTTCGGCGTGCCTTCGTCCGAGGGTAACGCCATAACTGTGGGGTCAGTCATTTTAGATTTCCCTCCGTCCAATGAAAATGCCACCGCCTAATTACCATCACCTGGGACTACCGTGGGCGCACAATGCCCAAGCACCGACGCACCGCTCTCCGCCGGCAAGGCATCATGTCGACACACCCACAAACACGTGATGCGGGGAGCCCGGCATAGAGACGTGCAGGCAGGAGATCCAGCGTGCCGTGCCGCGCCATGGCGCGCACCCATCCCAGATATGGGAAACCATGCAATAGTACATTATAGCCTCCACATGAAACATTATGCATAAGTAGTATAAAGAGATCATGGCTGAAAACATAGTTAAAATTGATAAGGTTGATAACCACACCAAAAAAAGTAATCATTTATAGAAGAAGCCTACATCTGTGTATCATGATGTAATAAATAAATCCATAATTTGCATGTCATGACATAAATACATAACATAAATAATAAATAAATGTGCCAATAAATAATGATGAATAAATAATTAAAAATATCACTAATGCAGGACTCGACAAAGCCTGGGTATTTGTCAGCCCGTTTTCAAAGGCGCCCGGGCACAGGGCCTGCGTGTCCTATAGGCGGACTAGGAGCGTCGGGCCCCCTTCATGCTGCAGCCGCCCGGGCGCAGCATGAAGAGAGAGACTGACAGGAGGGAAGCGTTCAGCGCTCCCTCCTGTCACTCCCTCATTGTAGTGTGGCGGAGCCCTGTATGGTCCACGGGTACAGGGAGCATCTGTCTCCTGTACCTGGCCGGACTGACAGGAAGTGCGCACACAGTGACATGACAAGAGGGGGGAAGAGCTGGGGGTTGTAGTGATGCGGGGACTGCAGAGGCTGAGACCCAGCTGGGGGTTGTAGTGATGTGGGGACTGCAAAGGCTTAGCCCCAGGTGGGAGTTGTAGTGATGTGGGGACTGCGGAGGCTGAGCGCCAGCTGGGAGTTGTAAAGTGTCTTGGTGCCTGCTGTGTTTGTGCCCTCTGACCTCCCCTCCGGACCCTGTAATCCTTGTAGGGTTTCCACATGTCATGGCGGCCGCTAAGGGCGATCACTTGGATGTTGGCAGCGCCTGACGTGTCATAACCTATTGAAGAGGATAAGGACTATGGAGGCCCTATATACTGGCACAACATGGGGGGGCACTATGGGGGCCCTATATACTGGCACAACATGGGGGGCACTATGGGGGCCCTATATACTCACACATTATGGGGGGCATTTACTGGGGGCCCTATGTACTGGCATGCATTATTGGGGGGCTCTATGGAGAAGTGGGGGTTGAGCCTTATGGGGGCATCTACTGGGGGCTTTATGACGCGGCTCCGCCTGGCTCCTACCTTTTTTAGCTGGCTCCTAGATTCCAAGGATATTTGTCAAGCCCTGCACTAATGTACATGATTATGTGTGCTGATAAAAAGATGAACGTTAATTGCATGATAGACAAAAACTTCAGAATGAGAGAGTTCATGAAGTGGAAAGTGTAACACAAGATGCATAAGGTGAGTACGACAACCATCTGGAAAAAGGTTGATAAAGTGATAGTGTGAAAAGGTGAAAAAATTGAATGCACGGAAAATAAAACAGTGAGGGAACAAAAATGGATGTGCTAGAGATGTATGAGACAATAGAGATGTGCAAAGTAAGGAGCAAACAGGTGAGGGATGAAGAAGTGAAAAAAGAAAGAATCAAGAAATTTCAGTAGTGTAGCTACCATAGAAAAATAAAATACTAAACATGATACAGTAAATGGAAACGGTCATCTCAACTAGTTAATAAAATATCTAGGGATATCCCATAAGATTATTTCCATAATGAAGGCGAGGAGATATGGATCAATTCAAACCCATCCATGCTATATATTCAAGTCCTATGGAGAGAGAAGAGAAAAAGGATTAGCAAATAAAAAAAAACATTAGAAACAATATAAAAGCCACAGTTTGCGGCCTAGGCAATCAGAGGAATGATGAGAAACCCAGATTTTCATTAAGGCCTCTTACAGACGGGCGTTGCGGGTGCACTCCGTCAAACAGTGCGGGTGCGTTGCGGGAATCGCCGCGATTTTTCCCTGCGAGTGCAAAGCGCTGTCATGCGTTTTGCACGCGCGGGAGAAAAATCGGCACTTTTGGTACCCAGACCCGAACCTGCACTTCTTCACAGAAGTGCATGTTTGGGTCAGAAATTGTCCCGCTGGTATTATTTCACATTATAACATAGTTATAATGTAAAATAATACCCTTGGCCATCTCCCTAATGTTTAAACTGGTGCAGAATGAGTTAAAATAATAAACTAATAATTACTTACCTGTTCCATTTGATCACGAAGCCCGGCCTCCTCTCCGTTAGCTTGAAAGATGTAAAGGACCTGTGATGATGTCACAGCATCACATGGCTCAATCACCTGCTCCATCACTATGGTGATGGAGCATGTGATTGGTCCATGTGACCATGTGACATCATCCAAGGTCCTCAACCACTATCCACAGCCTGAGGATAGTGTTTATGACCTTGGATGATGTCACATGGTCACATGGATCACCACATGCTCCATCACCATAGTGATGGAGCATGTGATTGGGCCATGTGATGTGACGTCATCACAGGTCCTTTAGATCATAGATGCTGCAGGAAAGAGAGGACAGATCGCGACTACGCGATCAAGTGGCTAAGGTAAGTTTACTTTTATTATTTTTAACCCCTTCCTCATCATTTAACAATGCATTCTTTATTAAGAATGCTATTATTTCCCCTTATAACCATGTTATAAGGGGAAATAATAGAGATTGGGTCCCGTTGCTAAGCAACAATGCGGGAAAATTGCAACGCATCCGCACTTGGTTGCGGATGCTTGCGATTTTCCCGCATCCCCGTTCACTTCTATGGGGCCTGCGTTGCGTGAAAAACGCAGAATATAGAACATGCTGCGATTTTCACGCAACGCAGAAGTGATGCGTGAAAATCACCGCTCATGTGCACAGCCCCATAGAAATGAATGGGTCCGGATTCAGTGCGGGTGCAATGCGTCCTCCTCACGCATTGCACCCGCGCGGAAAACTCGCCCGTGTGAAAGGGGCCTAAGGCCACCAGGATGTAATGTCCTGAGGGTCCATATCCAATGGCTTTCTTTTTGGGCCAATCTCTTAGATATATTTCCAGCTCTTAGATCCATTTTATACAATCAATTGCCCTTACCTTTAAAAGTCTTGGATTGCAGGAGTGGAAGTCCCTGACATGTTTCGCGACTGGTTTCAGATCATTGCTCTTTTCAGTGTCATTTGCAGAGATGATGTTTCTCACATGTTTCCGTACACAAATTTTCAGCTCCCGGGTGGTCAGGCCAACATTTTGGACAAGTGAGATGACATTTGATTTGAAAAGTTTTTAATCAAGATGCATCCATGAAATCATATGCCCGTTGCTTGCATATTGGGGCAGATAACAAACCTGCCACATGGTTTAAAACCCATTTGTGGACTATTAAGTCCAGGAAATACCTGGGGAGATGTGGTTCCAAATAACTTCTCACTAAGATATCCCGTAGGGTACTTGCTCTTCGCCGTGATAGAAGGGTATGACGTTGAACGTTTTTCAACACTGGATCTGTTAATAGAATAGGCCAATGTTTGGCTACAGATCTCATTTCCTCCCACTGTGAGTGGTAACTAGTCACATACCTACCCGTATTTTCCTGCATATAAGACGACCCCCTACTTTTCCTGTTAAAATATGGGGTTTGGGCTATACTCGCCATATAAGACTACCCCTCTTCCACCACACACCAATTAAGAATTGGGTTGGTCAGCTTCCCTGTCTGCCCAGCCCTCCCTTTCGGGGGCTGCTTTAGGAGCAGCTGGCCGGGATGCAGCGCACGGTGGCTCAGCTAGAGGGCGCCTGTCCCTAAGGCCCCATGCACACGACCGTTGTTTGTTTCCGCGTCCGTTCCGTTTTTTTTCACGGATAGGATGCTTCCCCATTCATTTCAATGGGTCCGTCAAAAAATGCGGATGTCAACCGTTTTTGTTCCGCATCCGTGATCCGTGTTTTCATTCCGTCAAAAAAATAGAGCATGTCCTATTTTTTTCACGTTTGCGGACAAGGATAGGCATTTTTACAATGGATCTGCAATAAAAATCGGATCCGTCAAAAAAAACGGTCCGTCATCCGTTTTTTTTGACGGACGCAAAATTTCAAGGAGGAGCGGACGCGGAGGCAGGCAACGGTCGTGTGCATGTAGCCTAAAGCTGGAGAAGGACAGCTTCTCCAGTCCGGCTCGGAAGTAAAGAGGCCCTTTCACTGCTCCAACGATTGTTAGATAATGATATATACCGTATGTGTAGAGCGGCGCCCAGGGATCTGCCTGCACTTAATACTATTATCCCTGGGCGCCGCTCCGTTCGCCCGCTGTGGCCCCGATTACCAGCGCCTGCACCTTATGCTAATTACAGCTAATCTCGCACCTGGGAGGAGACATCATCTTCTGTCCGGGACAATCGTAGCGCTCAGCTCACAGCATGGGAGAAAAAAACCTACACATACGGTATATATCATTATCTAACAATTGTTTGACCAGTAAGAGGTCCTCTTAAGTTTCAGCACACCGTATAGTGGCTTAAAGGACAACACCGGGTGTATAAGACGACCCCCGACTTTTGAGAAGATTTTCATGTGTAAAAAAGTAGTCTTATATGCCAGAAAATACAGTAATTTTGTTATCTCCACGTCTATTTTTCTTTGGGCATAACAGATCCATTTGTTTCTGTACCCTAGCTCTTTGATATGCCTTCTTTATTGATCGACGGCTATAGCCTCTTTTTTCAAAACTATCCTTTAAGATGTTGGCCTGTTTTTCAAAGGTGTTATCATCTGAACAAATTCGCCCTATCCGTAGGAATTAGCCAGTAGGTATAGAATTTATTGTACTCCTGGGATGGAGAGAAGATGCATGGAAGTATGCATTCACCGACGTATCCACAAGAATTAGTTGAAGGTCCAGGACACATACCGATCACGGGGGTCCTGTGCGGTCCCACGTGTCTGCTACTACTCCATTCGACTCTATGGGACGGCAGAGTGCGGCGCTTGGCCATCCCCGGCAGTCCCACTGAGCTGAAAGGAGCGGCAGCAGACGTGTGACCTCTGCTCCATTCAGATGGGGGAACATGGGACCCTTATGATCTGTGGGGTCTTGCAGGTCAGAACCCCACAGATCAGACACTTATCTTGCATACAAGATGGAGTTGATTAAAGCCCAGAGAAGGCAATGATCTGTCACGGCTCACCTCCTGTGGCACGTTCTTTCCCCTGACGGTTTGTCTGTAAGTCCAGACTGTGAGGCCCATTCTATCGACACTGGCACTGACTCACAACTTCTATACAGGCTGGAAGCCTCCCTTAGTAACACTGGATTATCAGCATAGCATGAAAATCTCTTGCAATGGCTGCTGACAGATGCCACTAGACGAATGATACTTCTTTATTGACTTCGGTGGGTTGTATGTAGTGTCTCCTGGGAGGATCTTGATCATGTACCCATGGGTGTGTGAATGGAAGTGAATGAGGCGCTAAATCCCTAAATCCTGAGGGGGACATTTATCAAGACTTCTCTTCCCTGCTCGCATTTATTAAGAGGAACATGTCTGGAGGTCCACCCGATGGAGAGTAGATCTAGAACAAGGGATCTGGCCTAGATCTCTTCTGTAATCTAGGCTAGATGATAATACGCGTGACAGACCGCCTACTTTGTCCCTCAGCACTTTGAAAAGTGGCAAGAGGTGAGTAAATCCCCCAAAATTTGCAAAAGTTTGCACTACGGCAGAGTTTGTGACTTTTTGGTGCCACTTATATGGTGCGGAGAGGAGAATAAATGTGCCCTGAGACTAATCATTAAACTCTGATATGACCACAAAGGTAGGCAGTTGCGCCCCATTAACAGCCCCTCTGGTAGCATTTTATAGCAGTCAGTATAGAACCCCAATAACCAGAAGCGCATGTCTCTAGTCTAACACGTTCCCGCTTTTTCTAAGCTACGCTCACGCCTCTACCACATCCCGCAGGCAGGGGGCGCAGCTGCTACTGAGCACTGAATTCCACTACACGGAACCCGGCAACGAACTCCGCCCACTTAGTGCCGCTCCCGACAGGCAGAGCGTTGGCTGCGCATGCGCACGAGTTGTCCAGACGCCAGCGGTGTAGACCCGGGTACTACTGTGCAGCTGTGGGGGCAGCGAAGGTGAGGAAACCTGAGTTTGTCCACTGGGGCAGCTTGTTGTGGTGTGGCGGTTTTTCTTGGGAGTGAAGGTAAAGCCGCTGCACAATGTATGAGGTTTCCTGTATTAGTGCACGGACTCCTCTGGTGTAGCCATGTGGCAAGCCCAGCTCTGCTACATACACCACTGCTCCCATTACAGGGGTATATCAGACAGGTGGCATAATGGTATGGTGCACTATGTGGTCCCAGAAGTCAGGGGTGCAGGGTCACCTCTCCCTACACCGTGCCAGTTATTTTGGTGACATGGTGGGTGGGCCTGTGTGTTGTGATCCAAACGTATAAAGTGATCCCTCAGCGGGTAAGTGGATCCAAAGCCTCAAAGTATAAGAGAAAAAGGAGGCATGACTAAGGCTACTTTCACACTGGCGTCGTCTGGTGCCGATCCGTCATGGATCTGATCCGCACTGATTATACGACCGCAGGCATCCGTTCAGAACGGATCAGTTTGTATTATGAACATGGTCAAAACGCTTTCTATTGTGTCATTGAAAATGGATCTGTCCCCATTGACTTACACTGTACGTCAGGACGGATCCGTTTGGCTGACACTGATGGAGGGCATTGGTAGGTACTATTAGTGGGGCATTGTGGCTGACACTGATGGAGGGCATTGGTAGGTACTATTAGTGGGGCGCTGTGGCTGACATTGATGGAGGGCATTAGTAGCTACTATTAGTGGGGCATTGTGGCTGACATTGATGGAGGGCATTGGTAGGTACTATTAGTGGGGCATTGTGGCTGACATTGATGGAGGGCATTGGTAGGTACTATTAGTGGGGCGCTGTGGCTGACACTGATGGAGGGCATTGGCAGGTACTATTAGTGGGGCATTGTGGCTGACACTGATGGAGGGCATTGGCAGGTACTATTAGTGGGGCATTGTGGCTGACATTGATGGAGGGCATTGGTAGGTACTATTAGTGGGGCATTATGGCTGACACAAGTAGAGGGCATTGGTAGGTACTATTAGTGGGGCATTATAACTGACATTGGAGGGCATTGGTAGGTACTATTAGTGGGGCATTATGGCTGACACTGATGGTGGGCATTGGTAGGTACTATTAATGGGGCTTTGTGACTGACTGATGGTGGGCATTGGTAGGTACTATTAGTGGGGCATTATGGCTGACACTGATGGAGGGCATTGGTAGGTACTATTAGTGGGGCATTGTGGCTGACACTGATGGAGGGCATTGGTAGGTACTATTAGTGGGGCGCTGTGGCTGACATTGATGGAGGGCATTAGTAGCTACTATTAGGGTCCATTCACGCGTCCGCAAGCTTTTGTGGACCGCACATGGCCGGCACAATGATAGAATAGGACATGTTCTATCTTTTTTGTGGGGCCACGGAATTGAACTATGGATGCGGAGAGCACACCGTGTGCTGTCTGCATCTTTTGTAGCTCCATTGAAATGAATGGGTCCACATCCTATCCGCAAAATTGCGGGGCGGATGCGGAGCCAGAAATACGGACGTCTGAATGGCTGACATTATGATGGAGGGCATTGGTAGGTACTATTAGTGGGGCATAGTGACTGACACTGATGGAGGGCATTGGTAGGTACTATTAGTGGGGCATTATAACTGACATTGATGGAGGGCATTGGTAGGTACTATTAATGGGGCATTGTGGCTGACACAAGTAGAGGGCAGAGGTGCATTGGCATAGATGGCTCATACATTATGACTGGCACTTGGTGCTGCTGTGTACAACAGTCCTGTAGGGGGTTTCATCCATTCAGCGTTCCCGCAAGAAACAGCTGTGCTGATTGGCTGATAGAGACCACCTGATGCGAACGCTAATATGAATTTTTATTGTCCTTTTGGGAGGTGAAATTAACAAAAAGAAAACAATTTGGCCATTTTTACATTCACTTTTTTTTAAGCTGTCCACCGTATGTAAATCTGTAGTAGACTTGGACCTGTAGTCTTCTGATCACTGATATAATGCACTGCCGATTAGGCTCCTGTACATAGCAGGCTTTGGGGCCGTTGTTAGATCTCTCGCTGCCATGAAAACCGCTCGACACCCTGAGATCACATCGCTGGGGTGGCTGATGGGTGGGACAGGGAGGCCCTTCGCTCTCTATCCACTTAGATGAAGCAGTCAGCCTGTATTGTGGCTTTTAAGGGGTTAAACTGCTGGGATCAGAGTCCTCTTTAATCCCTTCTGTTACAGCATGTTGCCAGCTCTATAGTACAGCTGACACCCATAAGTGATGGTGTGGGCAAACAGAAGAAGAAGAAAAAGCCGTGCCACCAGTGGGAAGATGGCTGTCATTCTGCATGCAGCGGTATTTGTCCGGCCAAAGCCCAGCATACAGCCTTAGGCCTCTTGCACACGAACGTATTTGGCTCAGAATTCAGAGTGCATGTTACTTTAGGAGGAGAAGAGCTTTATAGTGTAGAAAGAGACATTTTTCTCAAATAAGATATATTACAAAGTTTCTTTTGTCTGTACTGTTGATTTAGGTACAGTCTGACAGCTGTCCCATACTCAAATGATGTTGGCCTGGAACTCGAAGCCTTATAAATCACTGTGATACAGTGAGTTCAGCTCCAATGAGCCGCGGCCATCACACAAACCATGTTGCATTGCCTGCATACGCCTGTCTGAACGCGGCCTTGTGCGACGTTTGTTGATAGTTTAGTGACTAGGAATGAGTGAGTGGGACAATTTGCAGCGTGAACCAGAGTTCCTCACCGGTGAGGGCTGTCCCTGCTGGTGAAGAAACTCCTCTGCCGCTTGATTGATAGCAAGTGCAGAGGCTCTGCTTCCGCTTCAGAGCAGCCACTGTTCATGCGCCTATACCCAGAAGTGCAGCGGTGCTGGTGCATGTACTGTTGCTGCTCAAGTGCTGCTACTCTTGGCAGCACCACAAGTGCGACATTGTCAAGGGTTGCGCGATGTCTGGCTCTGTCAATCAAGTGGCAGGGGGAGATTCTTCACCAGTGGGCACTGCCCCTCCCTGGTCAAGAACTATGAGACAAATCAATTCGCTCCTCGTAAGCGCAACCACTTGTTATGGGTCTGCCAGAAATGGCCAAACCAGAGTTCGGCTATTTTTGGTGCTCCCATAGAAATTAATGGAGGGGCGCTGTGCATGCACAATACGCCCTTGTGAGCCCTGTTGTAGGGATGGGACCCGCATCTCTCTGACAGGACTGCCTATCCTAGTGATATTCCACCAGCGTGTGAAGTAAGACAATTCTTTAAACCTGTAAATATAGCTTAAAGGGGTATTACCATCTTGTGAATCAGGTGTAATCAAGTTCCAAATAGCATAAGTGATAACTTACTAAATATGTTAAATTTTCAGTCCTCGATCCTTTTTCAGATATTTGGACTTTGATCTTTGTTGAGTTTACACTAGGTAGCCTATAGTTACGATTGCGCAGTTTCTCGTAGCTGTGCTGTTTTCCATGGGTGGCCGGCACCTTGGGAGCGCGCCCGTCACAGTTTTCTGCCACCTCTCCTCAGCTGCATAGATGTCTATGGAAGGCTGCCGGGCATGCGCTGAAGCCCTGAAGCTGTTCCATAGAAAGAGTTATAGATCTGCCTGCCGCACCATCCTCCACTGATCAAAGAGCGCATAGCTGTAGATAAGATCACTGCAGCGAGTCTGTCTCTAAATTACTGTTATTTCCATATGTAAATATAGAGATAACGGCATTTAGTTTAAAGACTGCTCGCTCTCAGTCTGCAGGGATGGAACAATATAACTGAGGGATTGTGACAGCCCTACTTTTCAACGCTGGTTGTCACGATTCAGAGCTTGCTACACTATTGTTGTTTTTCCACATGCTGCTACACTAACAGCAGCGGGAGCGTGCACGATCTGCTAACCAAACTGTCAATCGAAAGCAAGCATTCCGCCCACAGCAAAAGTGCAGGCAAGAGGAGGGAGCTGGAAGAGAGGTAAAAGCGGCAGATGGGAAAACCCCTTTAATAATTGTAAAATTAAAAATTCTCTTTACAAAATGGTCGCCAATGCGCCTTTAAGTTTGCAGATGGCGACAAGAATTTTTAGGCGTGTCGCTCTTTGTGACTGGACCGCTGCGCTGCCTTAAATGGCACGCGCTCTCAGCGCGCGCAGTGTTCTTTTACTAGCACAGTGGAGATGGAGGGAGTCCCTCCCTTCCCACTGTGACGCGGCCTGACGATGATGATCCATGGAATCTTTTAGTTCTGATATTTGGAGTTCCACCACCTTGTTTACGTCACCGGAGGGCCAGTGGGGTAACACAAAGAACCCCTATCTAACTGCACTGGGTATTGACCATGGCAACAAAGGCTTAAATGCCTCGAATAACACATTCGGATAATGTGGGCACAACTTCTGAGTCCGCGCTATTCTCACACGTACATCACCGGAGGGCCAGTGGGGTAACACAAAGAGCCCCTATCTAACTGCATTGGGTATTGACCATGGCAACAAAGGCTTAAATGCCTCGAATAACACATTCGGATAAGGTGGGCACAACTTCTGAGCCCGCGCTATTCTCACACGTACGTCACCGGAGGGCCAGTGGGGTAACACAAAGAGCCCCTATCTAACTGCATTGGGTATTGACCATGGCAACAAAGGCTTAAATGCCTCGAATAACACATTCGGATAAGGTGGGCACAACTTTTGAGCCCGCAATATTCTCACACCGTACCCATACAGTGGCAAGTGCATTTACAAGAAAATGCTTCAAATTCATTTTCCTTTTGAGTATTTAAAAAAAAAAAAAAGTTTGAAAGGGTTGGCCAATTTGTTTAAATGGGTAGCAATAGCCAATGACCTGTTGGTAATCTGACATACATCTGTATGCCACATCGTAACTTAGCCCCGGTGTGCTGCTGAAGATCCCCTGGTCCCCATCTATGGCTTGTGTAGACACCTCCGACTGTGCGTCCATAGATTGCAAGATGGCAGCAGTGACGTGAGTCACCCACGTCACCACTTTCTGCATGGTTCCTGGGTGGATCCTCTTCTACTCATGCGCTGAACAGTAAATGAATATGTTCAGGACAAGTGCAGAGGAGGATCTATCCAGGGGCAGAGTAGTAATCAGTGATGTGGGTGTCTCGCATCACTGCTGCCATCTTGCAACTTATGGACGCAGAGCTGCAGGTGTTTTACACAAGCCGTAGATGGGGGCAAGAGGGCTTTCTGCAGCACACCGAGGGTAGGTTGAAGAATTGTCACAGTGTACACAATTTAAGGTGCGGCACTATAAGGGTGCATTCACACAACTGTGTGTTTTGCGGTCCGCATCCATGCAGCCTCCTCGCAAATGATACTTTGCCACAACACGCAGACCACGGCTCCATTGAAGTCGATGAGTCCGCACCATGACGTGGCGTGCACACGGCCAGTATCCGCGGTTTGAGGACGGCCTGTGAATGCTTCCTAAATCTGTTTTTTACTGCAATTTGTAGACTACCAAATACAAGCCAATGTGAAAGTTACAGGCTTTAGTGTTAATCTTTTTCTTTTACTTTCTTATTAGGAATAATGCTTCCAACATGTCGGTGGACTCGATGCTCTGTGATCGTATAGAAATTGCCAAAGAACTAATAAAGAGAGCAGAAGTCCTCTCAAAGTCTCGAGCTGGAGGCGTTGAAGGTGGAGCAAAACTATGCAGCAAACTGAGGGCAGAACTAAAGTTCTTACAAAAGTGGAGGCAGGAAAAGTAGCGATTAAGGAGTCTCATTTAAAAAGCACTAATCTCACTCACCTACAAGCCATAATCGAGTCAGCCGAGAGCCTGCAAGATGTGGTCAGTGTTCTCCATGTCTTCAGCTACAATGACCAGTTTGGTGAAAAGCAAACGCTGGTGGTCGATGTGGTTGCCAATGGTGGCCACACATGGATCAAAGCCATAGGGAGAAAGGCTGAGGCCCTCCATAACATATGGATCGGACGCGGCCAATATGGTGACAAAAGCGTCATTGAACAAGCGGAGGATTACCTGCAAGCAAGCCGCCAGCAGCCTGTGCAGTATAGCAGTCCTCATATCATATTTGCCTTCTACAACAGTGTCTCCAAACCTATGGCTGAGAAGCTAAAGGAGATGGGGATATCTGTGCGGGGAGATATTGTTGCTGTTAACTCATCTGTGGGGATTGCCCAAGAAGAAAGCTATCTAAGCTGTAGTGAATCGGACGTGGAGGAGGATGGCGATGACTCAGAGCTTCTTCATATTGACGAGGTGGATAGGGAAAATATAGTTGCCAGTGTGGCTTTTCCCAGAGAGATCAAGGTTGAGGTCTGCAACCGCGTGAACTTGGACATCACGACATTAATCACTTACGTTTCTGCTCTCAGTCATGGGGGCTGCCATTTTATCTTTAAAGAGAAGGTTTTGACAGAACAGGCAGCCCAAGAAAGGCAAGAGAAAGTGTTACCTTTGCTGGACTCCTTTATGGAGGGCAAGGAGCTCTTTGCCTGTGAATGTGCCGTGCGGGATTTCCAGTCCATATTGGAGACTTTAGGAGGAACATATGAGAGGGAACGAGCTGCATCACTCATACAGAGAATTAATGTAGTGCCTGATCAACCTTCTGAGCGTGCCTTAAAACTGTGCTCCAGCTCCAAGATTAATAGCCGCTCTGTCGCCATATTTGGGACTGGGGACTCTCTAAGAGCGATCACAATGACTGCTAATAGTGGCTTTGTGAGAGCGGCCAATAACCAGGGGGTTAAATTCAGTGTGTTTATTCACCAGCCTCGAGCGCTTACTGAGAGCAAAGAGTCTTCTGCAACGCCTATATTAAAGAATCATGTGGCGTCTGAGCCGCACTAACCTCCGCCATCGTTTGTGGCAGGAACTCATCATCCTGTTTGTCTTATTCATAAGAGGAAATTCCAAATTTTCTGCTAACATATCCCTCAAGGTGGCGCCATGCAACTATCGTGTGCAGAAATTTGTTCAATAAATAGTTAATGCTAAGCACTTTAGCCACCCTTGGTTGTGTTGTGTTGTGTTTTACCTTTCTTACAGGAAAGGGGTTGGGCACCTGTGAGGGGGGAGGTTGACCCTCCTGATCAGACCTATGAAGATAAGAATACTTACCTGCTTCCTGGTGCAGGCTCCTTCTCTCCCTAGCCTTTTCTGCTCTCCTGGGCTCACTGGATGTAACTTCCTCTTTGACTTCGCTGCAGCCAATTGCTGGCCGCAGCGGTGACCTTGTTCCCCTTGTGTCACGTGACAATTTGTTATGATGCTAGGAGAGCAGGTCACTGCGGCCTGCAATTGGCTGCAGTAGCATCAAATGGAGTTTACATCTAGAGTGCCCAGAGGAGCGAAGAAGCCTGCGCCAGGAAGCAGGTAAGTATGCTTCTCTTCACATGTCTGCTCAGGAGAAGCCTAGGTCCCCTAAGGTTGTAACGTGGTTGAGGAGAGGGTAGTACAGTAAAAGACCTGCACTGGCCGCTTTATCCATGGATAAAATAACTGTGTTCCTGGCTCTGCAGGATCAGGTGACCTGCTGTGTGACTATCATGGACTTTTCCTGTTTCAAATTATTATATTCCCGGACTGATTATTTTTAGAATTTCCTGGGCTGAACACTGCTCCTCTGATGTGAACTTAGGGCATCAGGATGATTTATGATGCTCTGAATTCCAAAATGACGATGAGTATGCTGAAATGTGGGCACATATTACAGTGACTACAGTTAATAACCCCTGGGGAGACTGGAATTCACAGAGGAGCAGTGTTCTTTTCGGGGAAATACTGCTCCCACATGGAGCATGTTTCCCAGGCTGAATATGCTCTTCAGAAGCTGGCCATACTTCTGGCGGATGCTGTAGCAGTTCGGCGGTCAGATTGCAGCAGAACTGCTTGTGTAAAATCTGCAACATTTTGATATCTGCCCTATGGCTCAGGAAAAAACCCACTGTATAAACATGCACTGCAGGTTTCACATGTGACTTTCAGATCATTACAGTCGATGCAGTGGAACTGTAACTGGAGTATAAAAGGCATCCTTTTGAACCTGAACAGCCGCTTTGATAAGGCCCCATTCACTCGTTTGGTATGCTGTCCGCATCCATATGACCGTTCCTTAGCCCAGCAAAAAAGATAAAACATGTCTGTTTTGTGAACAAGGATAGGCATTGTTACAGTGGACCCGCAAAAAAAAACGTATGCAACACAGACAGTGCTTAGTAGTATGAATATGAACTTTTATTCTGCCAGGTTCTCCTCCTGCAAGTATCCAGAGTGGCTTCACTATCAAGTGCTCTCTGCATTGAGCTGCTTCATATCCCTCCCTTCTCCTCTGACAGCTGTAGTGATCACCTGGTTGGATGCCACAGCTGTCAATCAGAAAAAGGGGCTGTGAAGCATCTGACAGCACAGAACACTTCTCCATGGAGCTCCACCTTTGGGCACTTGCAGGAACACAATCTGGCAGAATAAAAGTTCATGTTCATACTACTACTGATCAGGGCTGTGGAGTCGGAGTCGAGGAGTCGGAGTCAATTTTGGGTACCTGGAGTCGGAGTCGGCAAAAAATGGACCGACTCCGACTCCTACTAGATTTAAATTGGAATAAAAAAAAAGCAAGTTTAAATGTCCCAATTCAGATAAAGTTATAATTAATTACTTCTCTACTGTAAGAATAAAGGCCAATGCATGCAGTGCGTCACGTTACCGCTAAACAAAGACGTTAAGTGACCGTGAAGAAGCACGCTTTTCATATGCTTTACTGTGCAGTTAAAGGGACACTGACAGGCTGATATATCTGCTGGTATTCATCAGAGGATTAGGAATACAACTAGACGACTGTTACCCCAGTTGAGGTTTACTTGTGTTTAAAAACGTTTTAATCAATATGCAAATTCTCTACCTTTGTGCCCAAGGGGGCAGGCGCACATGTAGAGTACTGGCAGCACTAGACAGGACTAGGTAGCGAGGAGGAAAGAAGAAAGCTGGCACAGCCTCAGCATAGCCAGACGAGGCTGCTGCCAGCACTCTACACGTGCGCCTGCGCAGGAATTCAGCGTTCGGCTAGCCTGAAAAAAAGGCCAGTGCAGTGAATAATAACGAGGGGAACAGCGCTGGGAAGCTGTACTCGGCGCGGCTGGGCACAAAGCCGCAGGAGACGCTGCCCCATTGGGCACAAAGATAGTGAATTTGCATACAGATTAAAATGTTTTTAAACACAAGTACAGCTTAACTGGGGGTAACATTAGTATAGTTTTATTCCTAATTCTCTGATGAATACCAGTATATATATATATCTTTAGCTGGAAAATCAGCCTGTCAGTGTCCCTTTAAGGAGCGGCAATACTTACACTTTCCATTGTCTTGTGGTCTGCTGTTACAGGGAACCCATGGTTATCCTCGCCTCTCACTGATAACTGATTAAGGACTGGAGACACTTGTATAAGTGAAGGGAATGGAGAGTCAATAGTTCAAGACTGAAACTGTAAACCATTTGAAAAACTGCTATCATTCAGCTAAGGCTATAAAACATGTAAACTCAGATTGTTAGCTTAAATTTTAAACATGACTATGGGATTCTACTAGGAAAATCATGTTTTAAAATAAATGCCCCTTCCCCTGCCCCTTCCTGGATCCTCCCACTGCTCTATCTTCAGCAGAAGATCAGCACACAAAGGAGAAGGCAGCAGCTTCTGCTCAACTACCTCTCTGTGCTAGAGGAGATTAGAAGAACTTGATGGAACAGCTTCGTATTTGCATATTAAATACAGAGGAGTCGAGGAGTCGGAAGTTTCAAAATCTGAGGAGTCGGAAAATTTATCTACCGACTCCACAGCCCTGCTACTGATAATAAAAGCTCCAGGCATAGCTGTACTATTCTCTCCAGAACCGAGAGTTCGGTTCCAAAGTTTTTGCACTGTAATAATAAATTACCGAAGTCCGAACGGATTTTGCCTCATCAGAGGCAGTACATTCTAATGCTGTACAGAGAAGGATCTCTGCACGGCATTATAACTAATCTTTTAGCGCTTCACTCTTCTCTAGTCAAAACAGCTGAAATGACTTTTTTTTAAATGACATAGAGGATGGGATTAATAGTGCTGTTTCAATTTTTGCATATGACACCAAACTTTGTAATACAGTCCAGTCTATGGAAGATGTTAATAAGTTACAAGCTGACTTGGACAATCTTACTGTTTGGGCCTCCACTTGGCAGACGGGGTTCAATATACAGTAGATAAATGTAAAGTTATGCACTTGGAGGCTAATAATCTGCATGCAGCATATGTTCTAGTGGGAGTAAAACTGGGAGAGTCACTTGTTCAGAAGGATCTGGGTGTATTAGTAGATCATAGACTAAATAACAGCATGCAATGCCAGTCAGCTGCCTCTAAAGCCAACCGAATTTTGTCTTGTATTAAAAGAGGTATTGACTCACGGGACAGGGATGTAACATTGCCACTATACAAAGCGTTGGTGTGGCCTCAACTGGAATACGCAGTTCAGTTCTGGGCACCAGTCCATAAAAGGATGCCCTGGAGTTAGAAAAAGTACAGAGGAGACTAAACTCCTAAAGGGCCTGGAAGATCCTAGTTATGAGCAAAGATTAAATGAACTGGATATGTTTAGTCTTGAAGATATCTAAGGCTACTTTCACAATTGCGGTAGCCTTTTCTGGAAGGCTGTTCCTGTGGGGGTACAGCCTGCCGGATCTGCGCTACTGCAAGTCCACCATGCCGCTGGAAGTCCACTTCAACTCAATTCACTATAATAGGGGCAGGCCGGAGGTCCGGCCGCAGCACGGCAAAGAGGCGGCCGGTATAAAACTACAGCATGCTGTGGTTTTTGTACGACTGCCTCTCGGCATGCTTGCTGTGGCCGGACCTCCGGCCTGCCCCCATTATAGTGAATGGGGCCAGAGTGGACTTCGGCAGCACAGATCCAGCTGCTCCCCCGCGCCGGAAAAGGCTGCCGCAAGTGTGAAAGTAGCCTAAGGGTGGGATATGATTAACCTGTACAAATAGATAAAATGACTATACAAAAAAATTTCAAGGGAAGTTATTCTGTGTTAAACACCCTCAAAAAACAAGGGGCCACTTCCTACGCCCGAAGAAAAAAAAAGATTGTCATAAAAAGCGACAAGCATTTTTTACTGTAAGGGCTGTGAATCTCTGGAATAGTTTGCCACAGGAGCTGGTCACAGAAAATACAGTAGATGGCTTTAAAAAAGGTTTAGATGAATTTTTTATTCCAAATAACATGGAGGCTTATGACAATGTATAGAAATCTTGTTCCACACACCCTTTCCCTTTGACCCAACCCCTTTTTAAAAGGAAGATGGACATTGATCCAGGGATTTGTTCCGTGGATCGATATAGCAGGATTACAGGTTGGACTTACGTCTTTTTCCAACCTTAACAACTATGTAACTATCATGAACACTAAAGCAGTTCCATATCTTTATGTAGGTTTGCAGACTATGTAAGCTGCACTTGGTTGCATACATTTTTATTGTTAGCTTTTCCTATTTAAGCACAAACTGTTGATTTCAGAGTTTAGTTTGTGCTGTTCTTCCCATCTTTTTGTTTAGACACACAGCCAGCAGGTGGCGCTCACACAGCGTTCTGTATGATTACCAGAAATTTAGTGCTCATGCATACTAGCTGTACTTATGTATAAAGTTAAAACTATCTAAAAACAAAAAACAAAGGCTATTTTGCTGCAATAATTTTATAAAGTTTTTTTGTAATATTTGTTTAATCAAACATGTTTTATACATCAGTACAATAAAAATAAGTAAGAAAACAAAGAACACACATTATTACAACATAAAACAGTGAGCAGAAAGATAATAGTGTTTTCTCGGCTGGTGAGGGAACCTCAAATTCTGGAGGCCTGCATTAATAAGGCCATACAACGCTCAGGTAGGGCTAGGCCTAAACTAAAATACACCTCGCACACACAGTCATACTCGCGTTGTACAGTCCTCAGTGGTTTATCGTGCACAGATTTGGACCTGGCACCTTTTGATGACTTGAATGTAGCCTGCACTATGCAGAATACAACCCCACACATTTAGGCAAACCTCACAACCTTTGGAGAAAGAATGCCAGTACTTTGATGGCTTCAACATCAACATAGGATTGGATAGAACCCTGCATGTGGGCTAGACAATGCACCATCCAAAGCAGATGGCTTTTCGGGGGTACCTGGAAATATGGAGGTCCAAGCTGAACATCCTTATGATGGTTTGTCAGGCTGTTCTTTGTGGAGTATGTTTGATTTGTGGGGGAGGGGGGGTTGGCAAGATTACTACAGTTGTACAGTTTTTCCTTTTATTATCTTGCTCACAGGGGCCCCTTAAACGAGAGCCTGTCCACCTGGTTTATGGCTATAAACTGCACAACATGCTGTTGTGAAGCTGGGATTTAGGGTCTCAAACGTGCCCATATCAAATCTATCCATTCCAGTATAGTAACTGAAGATCTAATTTAGCGGTAGAAGAGTTTGGGCCTGGTCTCCAACAGCATTGGGGTGCATGCGCCTTACACTGATGAAGCAGAGGTTCATGCGCTTCACTTAACATCACATATGTCTGATGCCCAAGGAGGTGAGTCCCGGGAGGTGACCTGGACATGTTCTATTTTTTTTTCAGGAGCCGCAGACCGTAAGATCGGAGATGCGGACAGCACACTGGAAGGCTCTTCTGGTCATCTCTTCCGGTCCCATTCAACGTTGCGGAACAGATCCGGACCCATTCTATGGACGTGTGAATGGACCCTAACTTAGACTTAATTTATTGTACTTTGTACAGCTTTTTTTTGCAATTTCACCCCATTTGGAATTTTTTTCCCGCTTCCCACTACACCGTATGCATTATTAAATGATGGCGTTGGAAAGTACAACTTGTCCCGCAAAAAATAAGCCCTCATATGGCCATGTGAACGGAAAAATAAAAAAGTTATGGCTCTTGGAAGGCATAGAGCGCAAAACGAAAACGCAAAAATGTAAAAACCCTGTGTCCTTAAGGGGTTAAACACCCTTAAAAAACAAGGGGCCACTACCTACGCCCGGAGAAAAAAAGATTGTCATAAGAAGCGTCAAGCATTTTTTACTG
The DNA here is from genome assembly GCA_033119425.1 of Bufotes viridis. Lineage (NCBI taxonomy): Eukaryota > Metazoa > Chordata > Amphibia > Anura > Bufonidae > Bufotes > Bufotes viridis. Next base: position 158,393,597 of record CM065593.1, on the reverse strand, counting down.
TAAGGGCTGTGAATCTCTGGAATAGTTTGCCACAGGAGCCGGTCACAGAAAATACAGTAGATGGTTTTAAAAAAGGTTTAGATGAATTTTTTATTCAAAATAACATGGAGGCTTATGACAATGTATAGAAATCTTGTTCCACACACCCTTTCCCTTTGACCCAACCCCTTTTTAAAAGGAAGATGGACATTGATCCAGGGATTTGTTCCGTGGATCGATATAGCAGGATTACAGGTTGGACTTACGTCTTTTTCCAACCTTAACAACTATGTAACTATCATGAACACTAAAGCAGTTCCATATCTTTATGTAGGTTTTCAGACTATGGAAGCTGCACTTGGTTGCATACATTTTTATTGTTAGTTTTTCCTATTTAAGCACAAACTGTGATTTCAGAGTTTAGTTTGTGCTGTTCTTCCCATCTTTTTGTGTTTAGACACACAGCCAGCAGGTGGCGCTCACACAGCATTCTGTATGATTACCAGAAATTTAGTGCTCATGCATACTAGCTGTACTTATGTATAAAGCTAAAACTATCTAAAAACAAAGGCTGTTTTGCTGCAATAATTTTATAAAGTTTTTTTGTAATATTTGTTTAATAAAACATGTTTTATAGATCAGTACAATAAAAATAAGTAAAAATAACAAAGAACACACATTATTACAACATAAAACAGTGAGCAGAAAGATGATACTGTTTCTCAGCTGGTGAGGGAACCTCAAATTCTGGAGATCTGCGTTAATAAGGCCATACAACGCTCAGGTAGGGCTAGGCCTAAACTAAAATACACCTCGCACACACAGTCATACTCGTGTTGTACAGTCCTCAGTGGTTTATCGTGCACAGGTTTGGATTTGGACCTGGCACCTTTTGATGACTTGACTGTAGCCTGCACTATGCAGAATACAACCCCACACATTTAGGCAAACCTCACAACCTTTGGAGAAAGAATGCCAGTACTTTGATGGCTTCATCAACATAGGATTGGATAGAACCCTGCATGTGGGCTAGACAATGAACCATCCAAAGCAGATGGCTTTTCGTTGGTATCTGGAACTATGGGGGTCCAAGCTAAACATTCTTATGATTGGTCGTCAGGCTGTTCTCAGTGGAGTATGTTTGATTTGTGGGGGAGGGGGTTGGTAAGATTACTACAGTTGTACAGTTTTTCCTTTTATTATCTTGCTCACTGGGGACCCTTAAACGAGAGCCTGTCCACCTGGTTTATGGCTATAAACTGCACAACATGCTGTTGTGAAGCTGGGATTTAGGGTCTCAAACGTGCCCATATCAAATCTATCCATTCCAGTATAGTAACTGAAGATCTAATTTAGCGGTAGAAGAGTTTGGGCCTGGTCTCCAACAGCATTGGGGTGCATGCGCCTTACACTGATGAAGCAGAGGTTCATGCGCTTCACTTAACATCACATATGTCTGATGCCCAAGGAGGTGAGTCCCGGGAGGTGACCTGGACATGTTCTATTTTTTTTTCAGGAGCCGCAGACCGTAAGATCGGAGATGCGGACAGCACACTGGAAGGCTCTTCTGGTCATCTCTTCCGGTCCCATTCAACGTTGCGGAACAGATCCGGACCCATTCTATGGACGTGTGAATGGACCCTAACTTAGGACTTAATTTATTGTACTTTGTACAGCAGAGATTCGCTGGCCAATCACAAATTTAATGACCTAACAGCATGAAAGTGACCTATGATGCTATACATTAAGATAATTTGACCTGAAGTAGGGCTGGGATTTGCGGGGGCAGGAGGATCTCCTCCCTCCTACTTTAAGTTGTATCTTACATAATGTGCCTAGCCATTTTTGTATATTTTTATATATTTTTTGACCTTTTAGATATACAGTGTGAGTCAAAAGGCACAGGACAACCTTTTATTTCAGAGATGAAAGAGAAAATATCTGAATACCCTGGCAAGTAATGGGAGAGGGGTCCTATATTTATGGCTATATCCGGAACATGGCCGCCATCTTGAAAGCTGCCATATTGGCTGTGTGAGCTGTCCAATCGCAGCAGAGTATATCAGCCAAGGAGTAAAAAAGCTCACCTTCTCCCTGACTGTGACGTGGTTTACCCCTGAAATAGCTGGTGTCTCCTTCTCCCTGTATGCCAGGTATCCTCAAACTGCGGCCCTCCAGATGTTGTAAAACTACAACTCCCAGAATTCCCTGTTGTAGGCTGATACCTGTAGGCTGTTCGGGCATGCTGGGAGTAGTAGTTTTGCAACAGCTGGAGGGCCGCAGTTTGAGGATGCCTGCTGTATGCTATCTATTAGCATACAGGGCACAAAACCAGAATGGGGAGAACAGTGGGGCAACAGAGCAGCCGATCTGAAAAAAAATTACAGCTATGACATCTACTAATAATGTCCTACAGTGCCAGATATTTATATTGTCAGGACCGGTTAAAGGTCCTCTACAAAAACCAGATATTCGCGACTTTTGTGGCACATATCTGGCGCAGATTCTGTCACATGCCATGGTCTTAAAAAAAAAGTGGACGTGGTCTGGAAGGGTATGGGGATGGTCCGGCAGGCTTATCTCATTCATCATTTCTACTCCTGGTGTAGGCGTAAAAAATGGTCTAAATGTAAGACTGCTAGGAAACAGTCTTACATTTAGAACTGGTGCTGGATGCGCCAAAGTCATGGAGAGACCTGCGATCCACCACCAACTTGAGGGCTTATTAAGACCGACGTCTAAAACGCCAGTCTTAATAAATGTGCCCTCTAGTTTTGTCTGTATTATTGCAGTGTAGTAAGGTGACCACAGTGTGGCAGTGTTACATAAAAAAAACTAAAACTGTAGTCTATCATTCACGATCTATTCGGGAAACGCACTTATGGAGTGGAATTACCTTTGCTGACAAGAAGCCAAAGTTAAATTAGGTTACGCTGCCTGCCAGATCATATTTATGTTGTGTAGGCAGTAAGCTTTCTTACCCAAACTGCTTTAGTTTTATGGACAAAATAGTAATAGTCAATTGTAATTCCAGGGATAGAATCAATGAGAAACACTTAGGAATAGCGTCACATGTCAGTGATTCACGGAGGTGTGCTGACCGTGTTCTCCATAGACAGCACACATACCCATTCATTTTATTGTGTATATTCATTCATCCGTATTTTAATACAGTGCATGGATCCATGGATCTAGCACAGAAGCGTACCCTATTTTTGTCCGTGTTTACGAATCCATCACACCCATTCTAGTCTATGGGTACATGAAAAACACGGACCATTTATAGGAGATGCTCTGAAAATTGATTTTCAGCTGAGGGGTTGTCCATGGAATGCGGATGATGCTCGGAGAGCATTCTGCACCTCGTTTTGTGGGCAAGGATAGGGTCACCATTTAAAAAAAAACACGTGGCCAGGATCCGTATTTTGCAAATCTGTGATTGGCAGAGCACAAAACAGATACGGTTGTGTGCTTGGGCCCTAAGTTATACTCTGGATGTAATGTATCTGCAGTTCTGAACGGGACTATGTGCTACTCTCAGGCCTTACTTATCACAATTTCACACACACTTTTACAAAAAAAAAATTCTTGGGAATGTTTCTAAAACTATTTCTACTGAAAATCATGTGCAGAATTTCCAAAAGTGGCTACTACTATTCTCCTTTGGGGAGGTTTACAAGGTCTCAAGAACTATTTAATTATGAATGATTTTGATTGATTCGAAATGTTGATTTTACTCAATAAAAAAAAAAAAAACATTTTGAAGCGATCTCTCACTTCAGTAAGTGGCATTTATCATGTAGAGAAAGTTAATACAAGCCACTTACTAATATATTGTTATTATCTATATTGCTTCCTTTGCTGGCTGGATTCATTTTTTGTGTAGCTGTCATGGCCCATAACAGGTAGGAACTAGTGTTGGGGACCACTCATGGAGGCGACCTTGACGTGGTGAGTGGCTTATTACGCTTTGGCCAAAATGTACACTAATGCCTCATTCAACATCCAGCATGGAGGCAGGGCAGAGTGCTGGTTGCAGAGTGCCATTGCATTTTAGCTTTTACGTTTGTATGTGTATTTCGCCATAGCAATGTGCACCTGCATATATGGCTGTGCTGACTGAACCCCCCACCTTTTTTCTTTCTTTGTAGTATATATTGGAGGCGTGGCGATCACCATGCAGTCGTGCACACCTGACTAGTTAGTCTGCCCTGAAGGCTGGTTTTAAATTCAGTATAAAACTGAGTCTGCTTTTATAGCACCTACCAATAGCCATTTGGCTCCAGGAGAAGTATATAGTGTGCTCAGCATGCATGTTGGTACTTGCATCCCTGGATCTGATTGAAGCACTGGCCTATGTGAGCTTCCACTGTCCCGGCCCCCAGAGAGGCTGACGCTTTTTCCAATAGTGTGCAAGGATGACCACCACTGATGGATTGCATGGTGGTCTGTAACCATGGAAACGAGCAGTGTATAATGTTATGGAAAAATGAATCCAGCCAGCCAAGGAAGCAAAATGGACAATCCCAATACATTAGTAAGTGCCTCGTATTAACTTTCTCTACATGATAAATGCAACTTACTGAAGTAAGACAACCCCTTTAAGGTAACAAAAAATGGCCCACATCTACTATTGTGTCTCTGCCTGGTGTAAATCAAACCAAAATTTGGAGAATGCTTAGAACAAGTTGGTACTTTTCATTTCAGACATATTTATGAAGTAAATAAGTCAAAAACAATAATCTACTATGCCTCATCTGCTGAGGAGGTGCGGCTTAGCGTGAAAGGGGCAAAGTTAAAGATGTGCCATTTTGATTCTTTTTTTTCCATTAGACCGTTCACCGTATGGGAATTGTTAATTTCTAACGATAATTTGTTTTCCCTTAGTCCTAACAGCAGCACAGATGGGGTTAACCACCCCCCGTGGACTGGCAGGACCGGCGGAATGTTTAATGAGCCCAAGACTAATAACTCAATTTAACAATTAATTATCTCCTTGAAAGGAGGAAGTCAACCCCCAGCCCACTGTGTTTATAGTAAGAAAAAAACTAGACTTACTAGGGTGGGAAATTTGTGTGCTGCTGTTAGGACTAAGGGAAAACAAATTATCGTTAGAAAATAATGATTCCCTTACGTCCTACCAGCAGCACAGATGGGGAGATAGCAAGAAGAAACCCCTAGGGAGGGCCTTCCTGCCTGGCAGAACTAAGAAAAGTCTGCCCAAAGGCCGAAAACTCAGCTAGACTGGCATCTAGTCTATAATGGGAGATGAATGTCGATTCGGAGCTCCAGGAGGCAGCTTTGCAAATCATGTTGAGAGGCAGAAGACTACTCTCAGCAAAAGGAGTAGCCACAACTCTAGTAGAGTGGGCCTTCACGGATCCCGGAGGGTCCAGAGATTGTGGAAACAAAGGATTCCTTAAAAGCCTCCTCAATCCACCGACTGATGGAAGGTTTGGATGCCTTACAGCCTTTAAACTTACCGGCAACAGGATTAGCAGATTCTCATCTTTCCTGAACTCCTTAGATCTATCTACATAGATCTGGAGATTTCTCGAGACATCCAGTAGGATGTCTAGCAAGTTCCTCGGAGGAGGTGGTAGATGTCGACAGAACCGGGAGGAATATCACCTGGTTGATGTTCTGGAAGGAAGGAACTTTAGGCCTACAATACGGGAGGAATCTAAGAAGGTCCCGGTCATGTAAGAAAATGGTATAGGGCTCATGCTGAGAGAGCTTGAAGCTCAGAGACCCTCTTGGCCAAAATCACTGCAAGGAGAAACACAAACTTCCAAGTGATGAACTTGATGTCCACCTCCTCTAACGGTTCAAAGGGGGGTGATGCTAACCCCCTGAGAACTACTGAAAAACCTATTGAAAAAAAGGGGTCTCAGTACTGCAGGCTTTAATCTTTCAGCTCCTTTAAGGAACCGTTTGATCAGCGGGTCCTGAGAAAAAAGCCTGTTAAGTCAAGCTGAGATGGCTGAAACTTGAACCTTCAGATTAGAAGGGCAAGGCCTCTATTAAGACCGTCTTGCAGGAACTGAAGGATAGCGGAGAGGGGCGGATCTGCAGACGCCACCTCAGTTGAGGTACAACAGGATGAGAATATCCTCATAATACAAGAGTAGGCTCTCTTGGTAGAGTCCGCTCTAGAATGAGACAGCGTTCTCAGGACCGACTCTGAAAGCCCTTCTATTCTGGGAAGGGACTGATCAACCTCCAGGCTGTCAGGTTGAATCTGTGCAGATCTGAGCAGAGGTGAGTGTCCCACGACACCAGGGTCTGCTGTGGGGGGAGCCTCCAATATTGTCCTCGACTCAACTGGGTGAGCTAGGCTAGGTAAACCAGAATCTCTTTGGCCAAAACAGTATGATGGCTATCACCGAGGCCTGATCCTTTCATCAATACCCTCGGTATCATGGAAAAGGGAGGGAAGATGTAAGCCAGCCTGAACCTCCAGGATATTGACAGAGCATCTAACGCCAGGGGGTTGTCCCCCCTGTAAAGGGAACAGAACCTCTCCACCTTGGCATTGAACCTTGTTGCCATGAGATCCACCTCTGGCATACCCACTTGAGGACTATCTGCTTGAATATCTCCGGATGTAAAGACCACTCCACCGACGGAAGACCGCGGCTCAGCCGCTATCATATTGAGGGAGCCTTGGATGTGGATCACAGATAAGTGGGAAAGGTACAACTCTGCCTAATCCAGAATCACCCTGATCTCTGACAGGAGGGGAAGTGATCTCGTGCCTCCCTGCTTGTTGATGTAAAGTACCGCAGTCACATTGTCTGACTGGACTTTCACCGCTTTGCCCCGAGTCTGAGGGGCTAAGTGAAGGAGGGCTAGCCGGATAGCTTGAATCTCGCGGAGATTGGATGAAAGAAGCCACTCCTGAGGAAACCAGGTCTCGTGAACTGGAGTGTCGTCTAGGTGAGCGTCCCAGCCTACTTGGGACGCATCCGTAGTCAATATGACCCAGATTGGCTGGGTCATAGACTTCCCGTCTAAAAGATGGCACCACCATCTGAGGGAATACCGAGTTTGCCAAGTCAGGGAGCACAGGGAGTTTAGCCCAGCAGGGCTGCCATTTCATTAGGAGAGGACCTCCGACTGTAGAGGGCGGAGGTGCCATAGAGCCCAAGGGACTGCTTCCGCATGAGAGTCCGGATTGGAACTCGCCGGGGAAAGGAACTTACCGTGTTCTGAACCCGGAATCTTCTTTCTGGAGTCAACTGGAGCGACATCCCAGTGGATTCGATTACGAAGCCTAGATATCTTACTGAAGTCAACTGGCTCACGTTCGACTTCTACCAGCTGATGATCCAACCTAGGTGGAACAGAAAGGAGATTGTTACCTGAAGAAATTGGTAACAATTAGAGCAGAGGCTTTCAAAGCCAGTCGTCCAGATAAGGAATGATGGTCAGTCCTTGAAGCCTCAAAGCCGCCACCACAGAACCACCACCTTGTAAAAGTGTGAAGGGCAGAAGAAATGCCAAAGGGAAAGGCAACAAACAGAAGATGCCTGACGACACCGGACACCTGGACCGTGATCCTGATATACTTCTGGGAACCAGGATGGATCGGGATGTGCAGATATGCATTCTTGAGGTCCAGGGTTGCCATCACGTCTCCAGGATTGACGACGTGAACTACTGACCTGATGGTTTCTATACGAAACTTCACCTTCCTTATAAATCGATTGAAATATCTCAGATCGATAATCATACGGAGATCTCCTGAAGCCTTGGGAACCAGAAAAACTGGTGAATAGATCCCTAGGCCCAGTTCTCCTGCCGGAACCTCCTCCAGAGCCCCTTTGCAAATGTAGTCCTGAATGTAGGCCTCTAGGATCGCCTCCTTGGCAGCTTGTAGAAGGTTGATCTTGACAAACCTGTCCAGAGGAATAGAGGGATCCATTCTTCTCAGAAGTGGGAGAGACGACTCCCGACGGGTACATGAAGCTTAGGAATGGGGAAGCTTATTGGCATGACGGCAGGAGTAACGGGAATTAACCAAGAGCCTCGAAGAGGCCCGTAGTCAGGAGGTGGATTTTCCATCTTTGGCTCCTCCACAAGAGCACCTCAAACCCTTTCGCTGTGCTCTCCAGTCACTACAAGAGCTTGTTTTCTGGCCAGACCTGCCACCGCGGTCTTGTCTGCCTAACCTCGAAAGGACTGCTGGGGAAGGCTCTTCACCTTCTAGTCTGAAAGGCCCTCCATGATCTTATCTAGCTCCGAACCGAACAAACGGTTGGGCTCGAATGGAAGGCCATATAAGCTGTATTTTGAGGAATTGTCAGTGACCCAAGGCTTAAGCCAAAATGGAATATGGGCCGTCGATCCCAAGGCCATGCTAAATATAGGCCCCTGATGTTATTTGATAGTATTGTTACAGGGTGCCAAAGGCACACTTAGTCTCCCATGAGCCACAGACCTGCTGCTTGGCTTCAAGAGCAAGGATCTGTGTTTGGCCTCGTTCCCAGGACTTGCTTTGCTAGCGGGGAAGTTCCCTCGCTAGCTTCAACTGGAGCTGTGCGGTATTGCACAAGAAGTCCGTAGCCAGGTTGATGGTCTTGAAAGCAGCCAGTATGTCGTCCTGGAAAAACCGTCTGGTTCACATCAACTTGAATTTGATCCAGGCGAGACTGGAGGAACGTAGAGACTTCAAAAGCCGCTATGGAAGAGGAAGCCGCAGCTGCCGTAACACCCCGTCTTAGTGTGCAAGGAGGTCCTGCAGCTAGACCCATCATCTGCAGGAACCAGAGTGCGCTTGGACAACTTGGCAATAGCCATGTCCACCTTGGGAATGGATCCCCATGAATCCACCAAGGGTTAAGCCATCGGGAACATGGATTTAAACTTCTTTGTTAAAACCGGACCTTTTCCAGGTTTTTTCCACTCTATATCATGACAGAGAGGAGGGTCTCATCCGCTTTGAAGACACGAGGTGCCCGAGTAGCGGGAACCTCCCCACAGTCAACATCATGGTCCCCCGACCTGATGGACTTCAGCAACTTCTGTGTCTTTCCAGGGGAGAAAACACAACGTCAGCTCCTCCTCATCCGAGGAGGAAGAAACTAAGGAGACCAAGAAGGTCTGTCTACCAGGACAGAGGTCTCCATAGGGGCCTGGGCAGGAATAGGAAGCCTTTCCATCCAGTAGGCCCCATTGATACATATCCTGCAACATAGGTTCACTAGAGGTCAGAACCCTCTAACGGCAGCTGTAACATCTGGTGTAGGTTAAGTCAACAGACCCAGGGATTCCTAACCGGTCTCCCAAGCTGGTATTAGCCCAGCCTTAAGCTGTTTAGCTTCTGCGATCTCACGGGTACATGTATGATCAGCTTACAATAACCGTTGACTGCTGCAATGGTAGCAGGATAGATGCTTCCTCTTGGAATTCACTTTCCTGCCTTCCGAATCCCGCGGAGAAGACATCACTGCGGGAAAAAAGGGACAAATAAAACATTTGTAAACCACCTATCTACGCAGGAAAGGTAGAAAAACAGACCGGAGGCAGCTGAGGAAAAAAACACCACAAGTGGAACAACACCAATTTTAGGACTCTAGGAGCTAGCTGAAAAAGCATATGTAGCCAGAGACCGAACTGGAGCACACAGCCTCCCAAAATAGGGCAAGGGGAGGGATAGCCAATCCACCCTTCCCCCAGTAAATCCTCCACAGGAAGAAGCATAAAAACGCGGAAAAATCGTATCCACGATAAAAAAATCGCATCTATGAAAAAAATCGCGCCTGTGAAAAAAATCACGGCCGGATTACCTGGAGGTGACGCAAAAGGAAAGTCCCCGCATCACCTCCGGAAGATGGCGGCGCACAGGGACTGAGAATCCTGGACCAAGGATGCCGCCAAAATACCCCAGCCAGGCGCAACTGCGCCAAACTGACAAGGTACCAAGGAAAAAGGCAACGCCGGTACCCAAACGAAAAGACGGCTCCCCGCACTTTCCATAAGAAAGGGGGGAAAAAAACGCCTAGTCCACCTGTCCAGGAGGACAGAAAAAAACACAGTGGGCTGGGGGTTGACTTCCTCCTTTAAGGAGATACTTAATTGTTAAATTGAGTTATTAGTCTTGGGCTCATAAAACATTCCGCCGGTCCTGCAAGTCCACGGGGGTGGTTAACCCCATCTGTGCTGCTGGTAGGACGTAAGGGAATAATATTTTTCTATTCTAATAGTACAGGAGTTTTCAGATGCATCGATGCCCATGATGTTTAATTTTTTTATTGTTAATTTTTTAGGGTAAGGGAAGGGGATAGAATAGGAGGTTGGAGAGGCATCAGGTGGGAATGCCATCAGCAGCGCGTCTACCAGCGTGCGTTTTGTAGTCAGTAGTCACACATCTTTTGATCAGTAACATACGTTTTTACAAAATTTGGTTTCCTGCCAGCAATGCACAGCGGTGGCTTATCAATGGCAAAAATGGGTTAACGTCACCCACCAATGGAACAGGTGATATTCAGAAATGTTAGGCCCCTGTCACCCAGACAGAGGAGAGGTCAATGCTCGGCAAAACAGGCTTCATGTCACCCATCAATGCAGCAGGCGATTATGAGAAATGGATGCCCCTGGCACCCAGACAGAGGAGAGGTCCTTGGATGGCAAAAAGAGGTTAATGTCACCTACCAAAGCAACAGGCGATTATCTGAAATGTAGGCCGCCAAGAGTGAGAAACGGCTACTTAAAGGGAAGGTAAATTACCAACAAGCAACACCTGAAGCAAGGGGTGTGGTATTCACTAAAACACAGACACAATAAGATCCACAAGGAACTTGTCAATTTAACCCACGTGAAGCCAGTCTCTCTGATTTCCTCGTACCTGCCACGGGAACGTCCATGACAGTGTGCCAGTACAAAAAATACCTGTTATAATGTGTCAGTACAAAAATACCCACTTATAATGTGTGCCAAAAACATCCCTTAACCCCTTAAGGACCGGAGTTTGTTTTTTGCTTTTTCATTTTGCGCTCACTGCCTTAACCTTTTTATTTATTGGTTCACATGTCCACATGAGGACTTGTTTTTTGCGGCACAAGTTGTACTTTCCGATGCCACCGTTTAATATTGCATATGATGTAGTGGGAAGCGGGAAAAGAATTCCAAATGGGGTGAAATTGCAAAAAAAAAAGCAATTCCACCACAGTTTTGAGGGTTTTTAAATTCCGACGTTCGATGTGCGATAAAACTGACCAGTTTGTTTTATTCTACAGGGCAGTACGAATCTGACGATACCCTATATGTATAGGTTTTCTTGCGTTTTGACAGTGAAAAAAAAATTCCAAAGTGGGAAAAAATCAACTTTACTTTTTTGTCGCCATATTTGGACCCGTATAACTTTTTATAATTATATGTACGGAGCTGTATGGGGGCTCATTTTTTGCGTCGTGATCTGATCTTTTTATTGTTACCATTCTGGGGTGTGTGACTTTTTGATCACCTTTTTATTACATTTTTTTTTAGGAAATGAAGCGTCCAAAAATGGCGAATCGGCCATTTGGACGCTTTTTTCAGTTTTTCTGTTTACCGTATGGGGAATATGTTTTTATATTTTCATAGTATGGGAGTTTTTCGCACATTGCGACACCCATGTGTATTTTTTTTTTTTTTCATTTTGGCAAAAGGGGGGTGATTTGAACTTTTATGGTTTTTTTTTTATTTATTTTTTTAACTTTTTTTTTTTTCTTTACATTTTCCTATAGTTCCCATAGGGAACTATAACAATCAATGGTCTAATTGCTATTCTCATACATTCCAATGCAATAGTATGATGAAACAGGAGTATGTTAGATATGGGACTCTCTCAGACGCAGAATGTGTCGTCTATAAATCGGAGCCAGATTTTGGCGTGTTGTCTAAAGAGAGGGTGGGGGTAGACAAATTCTTCCTCAAAGCTGATCATATATGCGTTTCCGTAAGGGGGGGGCATTGGCCCCCATTGCGGTCCCACGTCTTTGAGCGCATTATTGGTCCCCGAATAGAAAAAAGTTCTCATGCAGAACTAGTGACAGTAATGAGAAGCAGAACTCCTGTTGTGTGGAACTTAGTGTCGAATGTCCAGATAGAAGTTGTGCGGTGGCTCTGATACCCTTATCGTGTGAGATGGACGTGTATAAACTATTCACGACCATGGTCACTAGTAGGGAATTCGGTTGGGGTGAATTTTGGCTGAGTTTAGTGATGAAGTCATTGGTGTCTAGTAGGAAGGAACGAGATGTTTTAATTTTTATGGATCTTTGGTATGGTATAGAAAACTGGTGTGATAGGATATTGTTTGGTGAGGAATGTTATCGTGTCGCCATCTATGATGTTAAGTTCACGGTATTGTTGGAGCAAGGTTCTTATCTTGCCTGCGATGTTGGGGGTGGGGTCTTTTGTGAGAAGTTTATAGGTAGCTGGATCGCTTAATTGTTCTTTTATGTCATTGACATACATGGACTTGTCCATGATGACTAGAGCTCCCCCCTTGTCCGCTAGCTTAATCATAATCTCTTTATCAGATTGTAATTCTGAAATTGCTGTTTGTTCCTCAATGGTTAAATTCCGGAGTGTCTGAAATGACCCTCTGATCGGGATTTAAGTTGGATGAAGGAGATGTAGGTTTCCACCGGGTGGTAAGTCTTAGGGGGCATAAACGAACTTTTGTTTCTGATGCCCAAGGTCTGTAATGTTAAAGGGTGATCGATAGATTGGTTTGGTGTACTGGTTGGATTGTCAGATGTGCCGAAGTGGGCTTTCAGTCTAACGTTACGGTAGAACCGTTGTAGTTCTTGTTCCAGTAGGAACGTGTCAAGAGGGTGAGTGGGGCAAAATGAGAATCCCTTCTGTAGTACTGTAGTTTGGGCAGGTGACAGGATGTGGGAAGAAATGTTAATAATAATGACCAGATTGTCTATATTACCTGGGACCTGGTCTGGATGCGCTATTCTGGATCTGCTCCTCCACAGTCGCTTCTTCCGTATCTGTTTCTCGTACGGCCTCTCCCTAAAAAATGATGTGGTCGGTGGGATCTTTCGCTATCGGACCCGGATGAACTTGGTCCTGAAGAGAATCGTTGATAAGGGTAGTCAGGTGGGGCTTGGAAGTTGGGGTCTCTCCACTTGTACACTTTGTTGAGTCTGTAGTCCTCTGTGTCTCAAATGAACTTGGACCTCTTGGTCACTTCAGTATTTTTCTGGTATTCAGTGATTTGTTTCGATGTTTTCTCTTTAAGGGAGTTCTACCCTTCCTGGGGCAGGATGGTGGTAAGTTGGTCTTCGGTGGCTCCAATCTGTTTGGTAAGATCGCCAATAGTTTGATGTGCTTTTTCAATGGTTAGTAGTATCAAATCCAGGGAGCATTTTTTTAGAATGCTCTTGAAGCGGTTGCAGAAGTCGGGGTCCTCCTTGAATAGAGTTGGACGTAGATGGGAACATAATCCTCTCAGTATGCGGCAGTTCTTGTGATATTCTGTCAGGGTTCTGCAGCGTAATTTCAGTGACGTCAATTGTCAGAGATCACAGACATAATCCCTCGATTTCCTCTCCATCTACCGATTCCGGCACACTTTAAGAAGTTCAACCATCCTATTTCCACATTTTCACCCGTTTTCAAGTTCTGGAACAGGTACAGACTCCATGCCGGGGAGGAAACTGGACATTGTTACTTAAACAACGTGAATCATATTGGATACACCGTCTGGATACTTTATCTCCTAAGGGACTGAATAGGGAATGTGATTTCTATTATAATGTGTAATGTGATGTAACAGTTTGCATATTTAAGCTTAGCCGTCCCTTACATATCACTCTTCTATTCACAGGTCCACTAGCCCGGAAATTTCGCCTTAGCGTCTAGTCATCTTACTCCATGGGTGAGATTTTCTACTGCACATGCGCGCGACACCCGGCGTGGTGATGTCATCCCATCGGGGCGTCACCAACCGGGAGGCCATACATTCTGCCCATTATAAACCCGGCAGCACGCCGAGCGATCAAACTATCCAGTTTCCACTCTTGAGCGCCTGGGCTACAGGTAACAAGGATTTCTTTAGCGTGATATACTTTTTCACTATCTTATTCTCATAAACTGCCAATGTAGCCTTTACTTCAGCTCACATAACCAGCTGTATCCATTCACTCTCCTCCTTTACTGATCGCTATATATACCCTTGATGACGCCAGAAGCATTTATTGCACTTACAGATACACAGCACTTCAACCTTCTATATTTTGACATGGGTTGTCCAAAACCTCCTCTCATTAGCATTTTCCTTTAATATCGCTTATGACACATGACCCTATCTCAGATCTCTGCCTTCCATACACTTTGTCCTCCTTTAAGCTTACACGTTTTTATAATATTTCTTTTAGATCCCTTGATAAAGGTCATAACTGACCAAAACGTCGGGACTTCTGTGTATGACCCTATGCTATGCCTTATATAAAATACTGGATACAATGTGACACAAAGTGTTGAAAAAGCATATTATATGAAAGAAAAGCAAAAGTCTTTAAAATCACGACGTCTGGTGGGCCATAGATTTCCACCTAAAATCCATTTAACTCTCTATGAGCACCATAGGCGTGTGCCGGGTGTGCCTGGGCACAATGAGGCACAATGGGAGGCATAATGAGGCACATGGGGGCTTAATGAGGCACATGGGGGCTTAATGAGGCACATGGGGGCATAATGAGGCACTTGGGGGCAATGAGGCTAATGAGAGGCATAATGGGGGGCTAATGAGAGGCATAATGACGGCTAATGAGGCACATGGGGGCATAATGACGGCAGATGGGGGCTAATAAGAGGCATAATAGGGGACTAATGAGAGGCACAATGGGTACTAATGAGGCATAAGGGCTGATGATAGGGGCTAATGAGGCATAAGGGCTGATTATGGGACTAGTTAGGCATAAGGGCTGATGATGGGGCTAGTGAGGCATAAAGGCTGATGATGGGGGCTAATGAGGCATAAGGGCTGATGATGGGGGCTAATGAGAGGCATAATGGGGGCTAATGGCATAAAGGCTGATATGGGGGCTAATGAGAGGCACGGGGGCTGATATGGGGGTGACGAGAGGCATAATGGGGGCTAATAGGAGGCATGGGGGTGATGAGAGGCATGGGGCTCTTATCTGAGGCCTGATTGTGGGTCTCATTAACCCTTTTTATGCCACAGTCAGCACTGACAGCGGCATAGAAGGTGTTTGCGGCAGGTGTGGATCTGCTTGTAGAGGCATCGGCACCTGCCTTCTACGGAAGCCTAGGAGATTCAGCCCCAGGCTGGGTCTCCTAGGCAACTGTTATTGTATTACACTGTGTAATACACTAACAGGCACTACAATACAGATAGTTTCATAATAAAAAAGAAAACACACACATATTAGGTATTGCTGCATCCATAACGACCGGCTCTATGTATATATTACAAAATCTACCGCGTCAGATAAACACCCTAAAAAAAGCTATTTTCAGAGCTGTAGCCACTCCCCTATTCACTTCTTCAGATGTAAAAGGGGTGTGGTTTATTACATCATTCATTCATCTTAATAATTGGTGGGAAAATGAATAACAGAGAATGCTAAGGTATTATGGTATTATATTACTGAGGTAAAAAAAGGGGGAATAATATACTATTGAAGTTAGTAATTATAATAAGGGCTAGTTTGTTCATGGAGTGATAAACACGTTTGATATACAATTATTTAAATGAATGATATAATAAACCACGCCCCTTTTACATCTGAAGAAGTGAATAGGGGAGTGGCTACAGCTCTGAATAGAAAAAATGCTGGACTCATATCAACTACTGGACTCAAATCAGCTCATTAGCATACGGATTAAAAGTACTATTTCTCCACAATAAAGCAACAGATTACTAAGTGAAATGTATCATTATATTCAGCAGGGTGAGCCCTACAAGGCAGCATGCCTGGTTTATCAGTGAATTTCCTGGTGACAGGTTCCCTTTAACGACTAGCTCTATTAAATTATCACATGACCTAACCCCCTCAGGTAAACACCGTAAAAAAAGTTAAATAAAAACTGTGCCAAAAAAGCCATTTTTCGTCACCTTACATCACAAAAAGTGCAACACCAGCCGAACAAAAAAGACGTATGCCTCCCAAAATAGTACCAATTAAACCATCACCTCATCCCGCACATAATAAGCCCCTACATAAGACAATCGCCCCCCAAAAAAAACTATGGCTCTCAGAATATGGAGACACTAAAAAATAATTAGTTTTTTTTTAAAATGCTTTATTATATAAAACTAAAACAAACAAAAAAAGTAGACATATTTGATATTGTCGCGTCCGTAACAACCTGCTCTATAAAAAATAGCAAAAGATCTAACCATGTCATGATGAACATTGTAAATAAACAAAAAATACAAACTGTGCCAGAACAGCCTGTTTTCGGTTACCTTGCCTCACAAAAACATAATATAAAGCCATCAAAAATCATATGTACCCCAAAATAATACCAATAAAACTGTCACCTTATCCTGTAGTTTCCAAAATGGCGTCACTTTTTGGGAGTTTCTACTGTAGGGGTGCATCAGGGGGCTTTAAATGGGACATGGTGTCTAAAAACCAGAGCAGCAGAAACCACCACATGTGGGATGTTTCTGTAAACTGCAGAGTCAAGGTTATATATATAGAGTTTTGTTTGGCTTTAACCCCTTAAGGACACATGACTTACCGGTACGTCATGGTTCCCGAGTCCTTAAGGACCAATGACGTACCGGTACGTCATATCTTTCAAACGAGAGTGTGGCATGGCGGGGATTAATAGGAACCCCATATCGGCGATCGCAGCAAACCGCAGGTCAATTCAGACCTGCAGTTTGCAGTGCTTTCTGCAATCTCTGATCCCTGGGTGCTTGGTTGCAGGTGGTGCGGGAGGAGGGCGGTGCGGCAGGCGGGATACATGTTATGTATCGCCGCATCCGTAAAAACCTGCTCTATAAAAATATCACATGACCTAACCCCTCAAGTAAATACCGTAAAAAAATAAAAATAAAAACGGTGTAAAAAAAGCAATTTTTTGTCACCTTACATCACAAAAAGTGTAATACCAAGCGATCATAAAGTCAAACGCACCCCAAAATAGTGCCAGTCAAACAGTCATCTCATCCCACAAAAATCATACCCTACCCAAGATAATTGCCCAAAAACTGAAAAAACTATGGCTCTCAGACTATGGAGACACTAAAACATGATTTTTTTCCTTTCAAAAATGAAATCATTGTGTAAAACTTACATAAAAAAAAAAAATACATATTAGGTATCATCGCGTCCGTAATAATCTGGTCTATAAAAATACCCCACGATCTAACCTGTCAGATGAATGTTGTAAATAACAAAAAATAAAAACGGTGCCAAAACAACTATTTCTTGTTACCTTGCCTCACAAAAAGTGTAATATAGAGCAACCAAAAATCATATGTACCCTAAAAGAGTACCAACAAAACTGCCACTCTATCCCGTAGTTTCTAAAATTGGGTCACTTTTTGGGAGTTTCTAATCTAGGGGTGCATCAGGGGGGCTTCAAATGGGACATGGTGTCAAAAAACCAGTCCAGCAAAATCTGCCTTCCAAAAACTGTATGGCATTCCTTTCCTTCTGCACCCTGCCGTGTGCTCATACAGCAGTTTACGATCACATATGAGGTGTTTCTGTAAACTACAGAATCAGGGCAATAAATATTGAGTTTTGTTTGGCTGTTAACCCTTGCTTTGTAACTGGTCAAAAATTATTAAAATGGAAAATCTGCCCAAAAAGTGAAATTTTTAAATTTTATCTCTATTTTCCATTAATTCTTGTGGAACACCTAAAGGGTTAACAAAGTTTGTAAAACCAGTTTTGAATACATTGAGGGGTGTAGTTTCTAGAATGGGGTCATTTTTGGGTGGTTTCTATTATGTAAGCCTCACAAAGTGACTTCAGACCTGAACTGGTCCTTAAAAAAGTGGGCTTTTGAAAATTTCTGAAAAATTTCAAGATTTGCTTCTAAATGTCTAAGCCTTGTAACATCCCTAAAAGGAAAAATATCATTCCCAAAATGATCTAGACATGAAGCAGATATATGGGGAATGTAAAGTAATAACTATTTTTGGAGGTATCACTATTTATTATAGAAATAAAGAAATTGAAACTTGGAAAATTGCAAATTTTTCAAAATTTTAGGTAAATTTGGTATTTTTTCTGAATAAAAATAAACTTTTTTGACTCCATTTTACCAGTGTCATGAAGTACATGTGACGAAAAAACAATCTCAGAATGGCCTGCATAAGTAAAAGGGTTTAAAAGTTATCACCACATAAAGTGACACTGGTCTGATTTGCAAAAAATGGCCGGTCCCTTAAGGTGAAATAGGGCTGAGTCCTTAAGGGGTTAAACTCTTGATGTGTTACAGAAAAAAATGAATTAAAATGGAAAATCTGCCAAACAAGTGAAATTTCCTGTCCATTTTCTATTAAATCTCGGGGAATACCTAAAGGGTTAACAAAGTTTGTAAAATCAGTTTTAAATAACTTGAAAGGTGTAGTTTCTAAATGGCATAATTTATGGGTGGTTTCTACTATATAAGCCCCACAAAGTGACTTCATGACTGAACTGGACCTTAAAAAGTGGGTTTTGGATATTTAGGAAATTGCAAATTTTTCCAAATTTTTGGTAATTTTTTTTTTATAAATAAAGGTGAAATATATTGACTCAAATTTATGACTGTCATAAAGTACAATGTTTCATGAGAAAACAGTCTCAGAATGGCTTGGATAAGTAAAAGTGTTCCAAAGTTATTACCACGTGAAATGACACATGTCAGATTTGCCAAAAAAATGGCCTGGGCAGGAGAGCGAAAACTGGCACGGGATAGAAGGGGTTAAAGACATTTATTTTACTACAAAAATAGCATTGTTATACTCATGTTAGTGAACGGATAGTTCCAAAACATTTTATCGCAAAAATTGCATAGTTACAAAATTGTCAGTAGCAGTGTTCAGCGTGTTTGTAGAAAGGGAGGGACTTTAAATTGCACCTCTGTCTTTAAAATACAGAAAACACTCTTGTGCAATTTTGCAAGTAACATTTAATAATCTGAGAACCAAACCCATGACTTTTCACTTATAGGCCTCATAATAAATTGTCTGGAAAACAGAAAGATTTCAAAATTACGGAACCAGGCCTCATCATCCAACAGTCAGACTGTGGGTAGTAGCAGTAGCATCATTTGCCATCCAGCCAGTAGTAGTAGTGGGCCACAGTTCTCCCTGGCTTCCGATAGGCGCCACATTATTATTGAGGACAAAGATAATGAGATTTTGGACTGGATGCCTGACTTCTCCTCTCAGTCACAGCAAGATGATGTGGATGTCACTTCTGAGTCTGACACCAAGCCTTGGAGCCAGGGGTCACCGCATTCCTCCTGTTCCCCCTGCTTTCAACCCCAGAAAAGCTTTTCAGTTGAATTGTCGCAGCCCCTCCTAGTGGGGTGCCTTCTTCTTTTCATAATAGGAGGTAACAAAACCCCATGTGCTATTGAAAATACTTAAGATAGTCTCCCTGTTGATTACTTGTGTGAGAACAGTAAGGGTTTGTACTGTCATTCGGAGGAGGTTCAGGCAGGGGCGTAGGACCCCATGCATAGCTGTGTTGGTTGTCATGGTAGTAGAGGGACTTGTAGCCATGGTGATAACAGTAGGGACAGTGGTAGTGACTGTTGCACTTTGGACAAATACAGAGCAGGGGATCAGGAGGGGGACAAGGAGCTCATGACGACATATCACAGTCTGATGAAAGTAGCATGGAGGTTGAGGAACCAATGATGATGATCGTTTGTTGGACAGAACCTGCTGAGGAGGAGGTAGCATTAGAGGAGGAGGGTGGTGGCAGCAGCAATAAATAGCAGAGGCAAGATTCGTCTAAAACCTCCCAAAAACAAACTTTAGAAAAAATGTCAAAAAAGAGATTAAAGTTGTCATATACTAATTTTCAGGCCAATTGGAGCATAGTTGAATAGTGTAGAATTGGTTTGGACGCAAATTGAATTTTTTTGAAAACCTAGATGAACTGGACGAATTTCAAGTTCAGTCATCTTAAGTGTCCACCTATCAGCCTGGTTTTCACTAATTCCACTGTCAGCTCTACCTCAGATCCTGTCTCCAGCTCATTAATCAGTGCAATGTGTCAGGCAAGCTGCTCATATCCGTACCGACTAACCTCAGGAGCAACCACCCCCAACATTGTGTTAATATGCTTCTGCCTGTCATTTTCTTTGTTATACCGCATTTTGTACAGTATCCTTAGCAGAAATGACTTGCTATTTAGACTGGATCTTTTGTGTAACTTTTGAAGTTTATTCTACGTGCCTTTTGCAGTGCTCTCATGTCTCATGAGACTGGATCAGTTGGTCTTCCTCCACTAACAGGCTTTTGGTGGCCCTTGCCTGTCTCTTTTACTTGTCCTATTCCAGATAATTGATCTTCTGTCCCTCTGTAGTAATAACCTCCCATAAATCATCTTAAGATGGTAACATTTCCACTTTAAATTTCTATAGATGGTAATTGTCATTGTTCAGTTTAGTCACTGTGAGTTTCAGTTCTGAGCTGCTGGCCATCTTTCCTTTTATACTGTATCATGCCTCCGAAGTGTACCTTTTTTAGAGGGACAGTCCTTCTCTTAAAGTCCCTCTGTCCCTCTTTGTTCCCTTAACATCCCTCTTTTATTTACCCCGGAATTTAAAGGGGTTAACCAAAGTCTAACACATGCCCCCAATGCCTGGGCCCTTCATATAGATTATATGTACCCTGCTCTCCGGCACCTGCGTCGCTCCCGATCACCGCACATTAGCCGCTACCCCCAGGCAACCAAACTTCTACCATCTTGTAACGTATTAAGTTCCATTTCTTTTATTGTTTTTATTTTCAAACTGTTATTTTTTGCATTTTATTTGTATGTAATTGTATTTTTACCTTGTGATAACTGTATTTTTTAGATTTTAAAATGTCATTCTTGTGTTCTAAATAATTTTACAACCTCAGAAAAAGTGTTACATATACTGGTGTATTAACCCTGTGAATGCTAGAGAGAGTAGTGGGTTTGAGTGGGTAATTGGGACTTACCTAGTTTAAGGCATCTTGTCCATTTAATATGATAAGTGGTGGCAGCTAATATGCCTTAGATGTGGATGTCAGACATATAAAGGGGGGATATTTAGCTTAAACCTCTGCCTCAAAGTAGGAGAGTGGGAGGTTGACGTTAAAATCTGGGTGATCCTTTAAGCTCACACCCTGAGTCTTAATCCTGACATGCTGCAAGTGTCCCTCTTTGACCATCCAAAAAATTGGAGGGGGGGGGGGGGGTCTGGAACACTGTGTGTGTCAAAATGGGCCATCATCCTTCAGAGACAATGGACGAAATACTGCAGATGTGACAATGGGCCAACATCCTCTAGAGACAATGAATGGAACACTGCACGTCACAATGGCCCAGCATTCTCTAGAGACAATGAATGGAACACTGCATGTCACAATGGGCCAACATCCTCCAGAAAAAAATGGTCGGAACTCCACTGGTGTCACAATGAGCCAATACCTCCTGTGACAATGGATGGTACATGGCGCATGTCACAATAGACCAACATCCTCTAGGGACAATGAATGGAATACTGCATGTGTCACAATGGGCCAGCATCCTCTAGGGATAATAGAGGGAACACTGTGTATTTCACAATGGGCCAGCATCCTCCAGGGATAATGGATGGAACACTGCACGTGTCATAATGTGCCAGCATCCTCTTGTGACAATAGACAGAACACTCAATATCTCACAATGGGCCAGCACCCTCCAGAGACAAAGGATGGAACACTGCGCATGTCACAATGGGCCAGCATCCTTCAGGGGTAATAGATGGAAACTGTGCATGTCAAAATGGGCCAGAATTCTTCGGGACAATGGTCAGAACACTGAGCATGTCGCAATGGGCCAGCATACTCCAGGGACAATGGATAGAACACTGTAGGTGTCACAATGGTCCAGCATATTCCAAGGACAATGGACCTAACACAACACATGTCACAATGGTTCCGCATCTTTCAGGACAACTGACAGAACACTGCACATGTAACAATGGGCCAGCATCCTCCTCTGACAATAGATGGAACACTGTATATGTCACAATGTGTCTGCATTCTCCAGACACAATGAATGGAACACTGTGCATGTCAGAATGGTCCGGCATCTTCCAGGGACAATGGATGGAACACTGTGCCTCCCAATTGTCCCTCTTTTGGAAAGACACTCCCTCTGTTCCTCTTAGCTCTTGTGTAATGTCCCTCTTTGTACCTCGGAAATAAATGTGCATTAATATATCTACTAAAATGCTCCTTAGTAAACCATCTGTATGGTTTATACCTGTGGACCTGTGGACCTCAAATTTATTATTTATTGCAATTGGTACCTTAAAATATCTATAATCAGATGATCTGTATGCCAATGAGAAGGAATATTGAAGCACAAGAAAAAAAAAACAGTCCCAGGGGCTGCACATGCTGTAAAAAAATTGAAGAACGTCTACGCGCCTCATTAATCCCCAGCCACTGCAGTTCTGACAGTGTCAGGTCTCTGCTACACCTCACTTCCTGCTACCTTTTTGAAATGGCTGTGAATGCTGCTCAGTCAATCACTGGCTGCAGCAATGGCCTGCCTCGGCCAATGATTGGATTTTTCACGAAATGAACTGCAAGTGTCCCTCTTTGACTTTTCAAAAAGTTGGGTGGTATGTTGTATGTATAGAACATGTCTCTTGTATTCCTGGGATGAGACCTATGGAAGATTCCTGGTGTCAATCCACTTGCCAAGTTGCGCTGTTCTTTTTCTTTCTCTGTTTGTAACCTGTTGCAGCGTTTCAGCTTTTAGGAACAACATTCAGACATTGTGGGAGAACAAACTGGTTTGCTTTACTTGAAAAAAACAGCAACATTTTTAATGTGTAATATAATCAAGATAGAGCAGTGTTGGACTGGGGTGCCTAGAGCCCACCAGTAAAATTCATTTTAAGGACCCACCGTACGGATACATTTAAATATTACCTGCTCACATAGCAGCAAGATGCTACCAGATGATTGACTATGGGGCTCCCTTCAGCAACCTTCAGAAGGTAGGTCCTGGGGAAAAAAGGACACTGGTAGCTTTCCTCTATACCTAGAAGTCATCTCAGCTCTGATCGTGTCTATAATAAACTGGGGAGTTTCTTTAATAATCGATCAAGTTTTTATATGAACATCGGCTGGTTGAGGTGCTGTACATTGAATATATGTATGTAGTGCAGTAAGTCTAAAGTGTTATGTGCAACTTGTGTAGGGGGTGGGAGACTAGGGGCCCACCGGGGGATTCACCTGTACCCCTGTGGGCCAGTCCGAGCCTGAAATAGAGAACACAAGAGACAGCACCATCTACAATCATGTCAACCTAGTTCCTACAGCATTAAGCTGCAGCTGTTGCTATACTCCAACAGAGGCCTGGTGCATTCCCTTCAGTGAAGTCTAGATTCAGGTATAGGGCTTAAAAGGTGAAAAGCAAGGAACTGTCAGGATAATGCCCTTAGGCCACATTCACATGACCTTTTTGTTTTTTTGGATCCGCAAAACACGGATAACGGCCCTTGTGCTTTTCGCAATTTGCAGATCGCACATGCCACTGCTATCATAGAAAATGCCTATTCTTGTCCGCAATTGCGGACAAGAATAGGATATGTTCTATTCTTTTTTGCAGGGCCGTGGAACGGAACTACACATGGTGTGCTGTCCGCATCTTTTGCTGCCCCATTGAAATTAATTGGTACGCACCTGTTCTGCAAAATTGCGGAACGGATGCAGACTTATTCATACGGTCGTGTGAATGTAGCCTTATGTTTAGTCCTAAGTCAAATTTGTTGGTAAGCACAGTGGTTCCACATCCACTGCCCAATTAAAGCTATATTTCTCATATATATAAAAATGTATTCCTGTCTGTTGTCTGTCTGTTTGTCTGTCTGTCTGTTCTTTATGCATGGCCAAACGACTGGACTGATCTGCACCAAATTTAGCACATACCGTTCTTGAGATATTCCCAAAAAATGCAAATATGGCACCATAGCATGACCTGTATTAGCCAATAGAAGCCTGCACGTCTTTCACTCATATCTCAACTGCCATACACACTGTCACATGACCCTTATCAGCCAACAGAAGATAGCAGGTCCTTTAATCTCGACATACCCACAGTTTTACACCAGGTTTCCATAACAACCCAGCCATTTTTCTTCACTGCTCTAGGTCACCTTTAAAGTGGCAGGGTGCTGCATATGACACTGTTAAGGGAGCGGAGTGCTGTGGAGGTTACAGTTAAGGGCAGATTATTGTGGAAATCACCGTTAAGGGAGCGGAGTACTGTGGAGGTCCCTAATAAAGGAGTGGCCACTGTGCAGGTTGTTCTTAAAGGGGCGGGTGATGTGGCGGTCACTGTTAGTGGGGCAGGGAACTGTGGAGGTCACTATTAAATGGGCAGCCGCTGTGGACATCACTGTTAAGGCAGCGCAATACTGTCGAGGTCACTGATAAACGGGCGGGTGCTGTGGAAGTCTCAAATAAAGGGGCAGGGCATAGTGGAGGTCACTGTTAAGGGGTTGGGATATTGTGAAGGCAACTGTTTAAGAAGCGGCGCTGTGGAGGTCACTGTTAAGTGGGCAGGGCACTGAGGAGGTCACTGGTAAGTGAAAGGTGTAAGGAGGTCACTGTTAAGGAGGCAGAGCACTCTGGAGGTCACTGTTAGGGGGCAGGGCCCTGTGGGGGGGGGGGGGTCAGTGTTAAGGGGTGGGGTGCTGTGGAGGTCACTGTTAAGGGGCAGAGTGCTGTGGTCACTGTTATGGGGAATATTGTATATATCTTTTAACTGCACACTAACATTAAATGAAATAGCCAAAATATACACGTGCAAAGCCGGGTCTTCCTATTAGGGTGTTATAAATGTCAATGGAGTAAACATTTTTGAAATTCTTTCAGTTTATGAATTTTTCATATCCATGCCAGCCAGGCCTTACTTGCAAGGAATACAACTGCCACCAATATTAGAGGGTGATTTAAAGGGTATCTGTATACAAGTTTATTCTGCCCTATCTGAGGACGGCATAAACTAGAGACAGAAACTTTGATTACAGTGATGGGTGACACTTTTCTCTGTTCAGTTTAGTAATAAAATCACACTTTACCAGTGGCAGCACAAGCCTAGTGCTGAGTTCTGGTATTCATGAGCATCAGGTTCTTCTCTGTGCACAGAATGTAGATGACCCCAGCTCATACTATAGCAGATATGCAGAGATTTTATGAAAGGCATGAACTGCATGAAACAATAAGTGACCCATCCCTGTAATAAGTGACTCTGTCACTACTTTATGCTGTCCTCGGATAGGGAAAAATAAACCTGCTGACAGCTTCCTTTTACTATTTCTTTATGTATTTATTTCACTAGATTTTGCTACATTTAACAAAACGTAGTAAATATGTTAAGTATCCTGCCAGATTTTCTTGTATATCTATTAAATCAAGTAAACTGGCAAACTGTCAACAAAGATTACACTAAATAAATGTATACAATATATAGGCCCTCTTCAAGTTTCCAAGAAAACTATAACATCTTCTTACATTTCACCTTCTGTCGGAAGAACGTGGATAATCTGCTCCCCTAATTACGCTAATGGAGCAATCTTTTTTTTCCCCTCTGACAAAATAATAGGCTGCGTATTTCACTCTTTTTAATGAAGAGAACAATTGTGTCTTTCAGTAGTCAGTTAGGCCCCTCTTTTGCTGTTGCCTGCAAGTGCTTTACAAAGGATGGTAGTTGGGTTCATGCCAACTGTCCCAATCAGTGAATTCTAAACCTGCTCTTAGAATCAGTATCTACAAAGCCATCATACTCTGACTACTAAGCTCTACTTATCCAAGATGTAACATACATATCAATCTCGTATGAATTCTATTGGAAAAAAATAGTCTGGCACTAAAGGCAAATTACTATCTTTAAGAAAGTCAAAGTATAGAAAGAAATACTTAGGGGGGGAATTTATCACACCTTCACTCTAGAAAATAGTCACAAAATAGGGAGTTTGTGACTTTTTAAAGTTATTTGCACTAACAATACTGTGACATTTTGCATTTTAACACCACTTTCTCCACTTTTGAAAAGTAGGTGGTAAAGTGAGGGTGGTTAGCTATGTTAATGAGTTTCACTCCAGATTTATAACTGAATTTTTTTTAAAAGTCACAAAAAGTGTTAGGTTTTAAGATCCACCATATTTATCACCATGCAACATTTCATAAATTTGGTGCAAAATACTCCAACGCCGGCTTCAAATAGTACCTTTATCATAAATTCCCCCTTAAAGGGAACCTGTCAACTTTTTGCTGCCCATACTAACGGCAGAACAAAGTAGAGACAAATGAATTGATTCTACCTAGTTTTCTCCCTTTCTCTATAGAAGAGAACCAGTGGCGGATTAACATAGGGGCGTTCGGGTCGGCAGCCCCGGGCCCGGCATCACTGGGGGGCCCAATGCCGACCCGAGCGCCCACATACTGCGGCGGGGCACGGGAGCGTATAGTTCCCTGCCCCGCCGCCTAACACCGCCATAGGCTTCAGGCCTAGTAGGCCTGAGGCCTATGTGGTGGTATAAGCCCTCTGATGTACGCGCGCCTGCCACACCATTCAGCATACAGGTAAGTATTAGCTTTTTATTTTTTGTGTGTGTGTGCTAACTTGGGGGAGATATTAAGGGACAGTGGGGCATGTTTCCATGGGGGCACATTAGTTAATGGATGACCGTTGTGGGGGCAAAATAATGGATGGCAGTTGTGGGGGCAAATTAATGAATGGCAGTTGTGGGGGCAAAATAATGGATGGCAGTTGTGGGGGCAAATTAATGAATGGCAGTTGTGGGGGCAAAATAATGGATGGCAGTTGTGGGGGCAAATTAATGAATGGCAGTTGTGGGGGAAAATTAATGGATGGCAGTTGTGGGGGCAAATTAATTAATGGATGCCAGTGTGGGGAAAATTAATTAATGGATGGCAGTTGTGGGGGCAAAATAATGGATGGCAGTTGTGGGGGAAAATTAATGGATGGCAGTTGTGGGGGAAAATTAATGAATGGCAGTTGTGGGGGCAAACTAATTAATGGATGGCAGTGTGGGGAAAATTAATTAATGGATGGCAGTTGTGGGGGCAAATTAATTGATGGCAGTTGTGGGGAAAATTAATGGATGGCAGTGTGGGGGCAAATTAATGAATGGCAGTTGTGGGGGCAAACTAATTAATGGATGGCAGTGTGGTGGAAAATTAATGGATGACCGTGTGGGGGCAAATTAATGGATGACCGTGTAGGGGCAAATTAATGGATGACCGTGTGGGGGCAAATTAATGGATGACAGTGTGGGGGCAAATTAATGGATGACAGTGTGGGGGCAAATTAATGGATGACAGTGTGGGGGCAAATTAATGGATGACAGTGTGGGGGCAAATTAATGGATGACAGTGTGGGGGCAAATTAATGGATGACAGTGTGGGGGCAAATTAATGGATGACAGTGTGGGGGCAAATTAATGGATGACAGTGTGGGGGCAAATTAATGGATGACAGTGTGGGGGCAAATTAATTAATAGATGACAGTGTGGGGGCAAATTAATTAATAGATGGCAGTGTGGGGGCAAATTAATTAATGGATGACAGTGTGGGGGCAAATTAATTAATAGATGGCAGTGTGGGAAATTACTATATGGGGACAGTGTGGGGAAATTACTATATGGGGACAGTGTGGGAAATTACTGTATGGGGGCAGTGTGAAGGGAAAATACTATATGGGGGTAGTGTGGGGTATTGGGGGACACTATACAGGTATTGTTACCTGGAGCACAATATAGGATGTTAGTATTACTGGGGGCACTCTATGGGACATTATAACTGCTGTAGACACTATAGGGATCTTTGGGGTCATTTATCAAACTGTTGTAGTAGAACTGGCTTAGTTGTCCATAGAAACAGGTTCCACCTTTCATTTTGACAGCTCCTCTGGAAAATGAAAGGTGGAATCTGATTGGTTGCTATGGGCAACTAAGCCAGTTCTAATTACACCAGTTTGATAAATGACCCAATTATGAAATCTAACGTGTCTGTGTAACAAACTCTGTAGGGACGAGATGCGGCGGGAGGAATTAGTCATGGCGGTCTGGGTCAAGCGGAGGAGAAGAGGAAAGAGAAGAGCTACATGACAGGAGAAGTCCCTGGATGTAAGAGGTATGTGGTGCTGTATCCTCACTGCTGTGACCTGCGTCTCATCTTCTCCTCCAAGTCTTTATCATAATCATATGTATTTTAAATTTGGCACCTCAAATTTAAATTTTTCACCTACAGTCCTATGTAACAGCCCAGATAACAGTGATAACTTTCTGTGTGCAGATAATGTACATGTTCCCTGCAGTCCTAGGTAACACCCCACATAACACAATAATTCACTGTGTTATGTGGGGTGTTGCATAGAACTACAGGAAGCTATCTATGACATCTGTACTCAGAGAGTTATGAGATGGTGAGGGTCTGACTCCTGGCACCCCCGCCAATCAGCTGTTAGAGGAGACCGCGATGTTCCAGTGAGCGCCGCAGCCTCTTTGCTCCTTACAAAGCATGGCGCTGTCCATGTGATAGCACTGTGCTTGGTATTGCAGCTCAGCCCCAATCACTCAGATAGGACAGAGCTGCAGATAGGCCATGTGAACGATGAATGTGATGTCATATGGCCGAGGAAGAGACTGTGACGCTTACAAAGCACCGCAGCCTCTTTATACAGAAAAAAAACCTGAAACCTAAAATGGAGTGGGGGGGGGGGGCCCAAGTTGGGTAGACAGCCCCGGGCCTATCATGCACTTAATCCGCCCCTGAAGAGAACTGCCAATCATCAGCAGATGGGTGAGAGTGCAGGAGATTATGAATAACCAGGACTCTTCTCAGGTAGATTTGACTCTTTTCAAGGCCTGTGCTGCAATGATTATGATGCTGGTTCTTGGCAACCACCTACTTTTAGCTGATGAGTGACACACCGCTGAAATCAGCATTTCTGTCATTATTTTATGTGGCCCTAAGTGAGGTCGGCATAAAGTTGATGACAGGTTCCCGTAAAAGTTTCATGGTGCCCCTTCTATAAATAGTAGATGCTATTACACACAGTAACCTCAAAAGGAGAAAATTCATTGATAATGTGTAGAACTTGGACATGTTTACTTTTTATTACTATATTAAAGGCTTTTTCTGGAAGTACAATATTAATGACATATCCTAAGGATAGGTCATCAATATCTGATGGGTGGGGGTCCCACTTCCATAACCCCTGATGATTAGTTGTTCGAAGAGGTTGTGGCACTCCAGTGGTTAGTGGCCTCCTCACAGCATTCCAAGCACAGTACAGTATATTGTATAGTGGTACTTGGAATTGCAGGCCTGGGACTGAGCTGCACATAGGTCATGCGACCAATGAACGTGATGTCACTGGCCTAAGAAGAGGCTTCTGCGCTCACTGGAGCACCACAGCCTCTTTAAATAGCTGATCAGTGAGGGTGCTGGGAGTCAGACTCACACCGATCAGATACTTATGACCTTTCCTCGTCGATTATTTTACTCTCTATAAAGAGGCTTTAAACATTAAAAAAAATCGAAATAAACAGAATTTCTAGTGATATTGCATCTTCAAAGGAAAACATTACACACTTCCATCTGTTAGAGCTCATTCACACGACTGCATGGTCGCCGTGCCCATGCTGCAGACCACTAATGCACAGGCACCGGCCGTGTAAATCCTGTATTGCGGTGTAGACCCATTGACTTGAATGGGTCGATGTTCTGGAAGATACAGCAAAAGATAGGACATGTCCTATCTTTTGCGGTGCGGAAGCATGGACCAGAAAGCCCACGGAAGCACTTCAAACTGTTTCTATGGACTTCCGATACGTTGCTCCACAAAAGATAGGACATACTGTATCCTATCTTTTGCTGTACTTGCAGATTTCAGACCCATTCAAGTCAATGGGTCCACAATACTCTCACAGGGCCCTTTCAGTTGTAAATATAATCTAATATAATAGTATTTTTACAATATTTGCTCCATTCCCATCTCCAACTGCTTTCCAAATTTTCTGTCTGCCATTGGGAACAGACAGACACTTTGTTGTTAGACATGAGACCCACACGGATTAAAACAGGAAGATGTCTTGAGAAAGGATGCCTTGAGGCCGGTGTGAACAAAGCCTTATTCTTTAAATAAAATACCTTTGGGTTTCTCCTGAACATTAGAATTGAAGGCCATTCTTGTGATAGGCCACCAATGTGTAATCGGTGGGAGTCCGATGCCCCAAAACCCCTAGAGATAAGCACATTGAAGGGCATTAGACACTCATGCAACCCTGGCTCCTTCATTCCTTTGATAGGCACAGAAGCTCAGACAGACACACCCGATGATTGGCAGGGTTTCTGAAGGTCAGACCCCCATGATAAACATGGTGGCCCTCTTAAAGTCCCAAACAACTAGACAGCTACCTTAGTTCAACTCTTTTATGCTATTGCTGCTTTGCGCGCCTAACTAAGTGCTCCCAATTCCTGCTTTAGGACTTGCCCAATGCAAGTACCTTATGTAGTATTTAACAGTGGATATAATATCAGTGATTTTTTTATGGACCTACTACGGGTATTGTAATGACAGCTGGGTAATGTAACTTCTGTGAGATTACTTTTTCCCTGTCATCTCTGTAATTTAAGGAACATATGCTTGTATTAGTAGATTTTTCATATATAATATTTTATTAGACTCTTGTATATCCTTTTATATTATACTAATGTTGTAAAATGCTCTTATGAACCACAGACTGTTTTAAAGCCTCAAAAAAGTTGTACATCCCCCCCAGTAATGCTCTTCAGTATAATTACAAGCATATTTGTCGGATTAGGTAATGGCTGCCATCAGGCTCTTATAACACCCTAACAAAATAGTGAAGATGGAAGCTAAAGCTCTCATGTACCTGATAATTTTAGAAAGATCACGGGGAGGAGCATAAAACTTGACCATCTATCAATCAGAGATATAGCATAGTATAATCCAATGAAAAATCTGGTGGTTTAGTTACTGTGTTTACATATGGTATGGGAAATGTAGTTGAAAAACTCACAAAACTACCATGTTTGTACTGCACAATGTTTCAGGTGTGCATTTGTTACCTATAGTTTTTTCTTTGTGGCAAAGTGAAAGGGAAATTGGTAGCCCTGGGAAATGCTGAGGCAGTTGACCTTTACGTAAATCGAAGTGACTAGAGTTCAGCGAACACCTGGAAGTTCAGGTTCGCCGGGTTCGGCTGAACTTCATCGCAAAGTTCGAGTTTGGGACTTGAACTTGACCCCGAACCTCATTGAAGTCAATGGGGACCCAAACTTTTGGACACCAAAATGGCTGTAAAAAAAGTCCTGGAAAAGGCTAGAGGGCTGCTAAAGGCAGCAAAATGTGCTTAAGAGCATGGCAAGTTCTCTGCAAACAAATGAGGATAGGGAAATAACTTAAAATAAGATAAATAAAAATTAAAAAATTTTAACCTGCAACTCGGAGGAGGAGGAGGTGGATGTGGAGTCGGAGGTTGACTAGGCGGTGAATGTGGTGTTGTAGGTGGAAGCGGCGATGGAGGAGGAGGTAGAAGAGAATGCTTTTTTTTTTGTTTGCTTTTTTAAATTGGGGTAACCCCCAAAATAATGGAAAAATAAGAAAACAAAGAATAAGTGCACTTGAGTACAAGAATGTATGGTTGAGGCAATACACGTTGAGACAATACTCTGGCTGCAGGGCAGCCCAGCACCTCCAAGGCATAAAGAGCAAGCTCAGGCCATGTGAACAATTTGGAGACTCAGAAGTTAAATGGGGCAAAACCATCAGTCAGTACGTGTAGGCGTGTGCACATGTACTGTTCGACCATGTTGTTCAAATGCTGCCTCTTGCTAAGATGTTCCATATCAGCTGGTGGTGCCGGTTGCTGTGGCGTGGTGACAAAGCTTTCCCACATGTCGGCCTTGCTAACCCTGCCTTCTAAGGTGCTGGCCGTGACCCAGCTGTGTTGGCGACCTCTTCTTCCTCCTCCTCTGCCTTCGACTTGTGCTTCCACTTGTCCCCCGGTGTCAGTTGGGAATGCCCTCAGGAGAGTGTCTACCAGCGTGCGCTAGTAGTCACGCATCTTCTTCTAATGCTCCAGTGAGGGAATTAAGGACGGCTCGTTGTCTTTGTAATGGGGATCCAGCAGGGTGGCAACCCAGTAGTCGGCACAAGTTTAAATGTTACTTAACCGCTTCAGCCCCCCTAGCTTAAACACCCTTAATGACCAGGCCACTTTTTACAATTCCGCACTACACTACTTTCACCGTTTATTGCTCCTTCATGCAACTTACCACCCAAATTAATTTTACCTCCTTTTCTTCTCACTAATAGAGCTTTCATTTGGTGGTATTTCATTGCTGCTGACATTTTTACTTTTTTTGCTATTAATCAAAAATTACCGAAATTTTTGCAAAAAAATGACATTTTTCACTTTCTGTTGTAAAATTTTTCAAAAAAACTACATTTCTATATAAATTTTTCTCTAAATTTATTGTTCTACATGTCTTTGATAAAAAAATCAATAAGTGTATATTTATTGGTTTGGGTAAAAGTTATAGCGTTTACAAACTATGGTGCAAAAAAGTGAATTTCGGCATTTTGAAGCAGCTCTGACTTTCTGAGCGCCTGTCATGTTTCTTCAGGTGCTAGAATGCCAGGATAGTATAAATATCCCCAAATTACACCATTTTAGAAAGAAGACACCCCAAAGTATTCGCGGAGGGGCTTGGTGAGTTCATGTATCATTTCATTTTTTTCACAAGTTAGCGGAAATTGACACTTTCTGAGAAAAAAAAAAAAAAAAAGTTTCAATTTCTGATAACTTCTGGCAAAAAAAAAAAAATCTCAGACGGACTCACTATGCCCCTCAGTGAATACCTTGGGGTGTCTACTTTCCGAAATGGAGTCATTTGTGGGGTGTGTTTACTGTTCTGGCATTTTGGGCGGGGCTAAATTGTGAGCCGCCATGTAAAACCTAAAGGTACTCGTTGGAATTTGGGCCCTTTGCACACCCAGGCTGCAAAAAGCGGCACTTATGTGGTATCGCCGTACTCAGGAGAAGTAGGGCAATGTGTTTTAGGGTGTATTTTTACATATACCCATGTTGGAGTGAGAGAAATATCTCTGTAAATTGTCAACTTTGTATAAAAAATTTTAAAAGTTGTCGTTTACAGAGATATTTTCACACAAAGTATGGTATATATAAAAATACACCCCAAGCATTGCCTACTCTCCTAATGCAGCGATACCCTATGTGCCACTTTTGCAGCCTGGATGCACAAAGAGCCCTAAAACAAAGAGTACCTTTAGAGATTTCACAGGGCATTTTACGCATTTGGATTCCAGACTTCTTCTCACCCTTTAGGGGCCCCTAAAATGCCAGGACAGTATAAATACCCCACATGTGACCCCATTTTGGAAAGAAGACACCCCAAGGTATTCTGTGAGGGGTATGGTGAGTTCATGCAAAATTTTATTTTTGTCACAAGTTAGTGGAATATGAGACTTTGTAAAAAACAAAATTAAAAAAAAAAAAAAACAATTTCCGCTGACTTGTGCCAAAAAATAAAAATTCTGTGGACTCACCATGCCCCTCACGGAATACCTTGGGGTGTCTTCTTTCCAAAATGGGGTCACATGTGGGGTATTTATACTCACCTGGCATTTTAGGGGCCCCTAAAGTGTGAGAATCCAAATGCATAAAAATGGCCTGTGAAATCCTAAAGGTACTCATTGGTTTTAGGGCCCCTTTGCGCATCTTGGCTGCAAAAAAGTGTCACTCATGTGGTATCGCCGTACTCAGGAGAAGTGGGGCAATGTGGTTTGGGGTGTATTTTTATATATACCCATGCTTGAGTGAGAGAAATATCTCTGTAAATGACAACTTTTTACATTTTTTATTCAAAGTTGTCAATATACAGAGATATTTCTCTCACCCAGCATGAGTATATGTAAAAATACACCCCAAACACATGACCTACTTCTCCTGAGTGCGGCGATACCCATGATGACACTTTGCAGGCAAATGCGCAAGGCCCAAATTCAATGAGTACCTTTTAGGAAGGGCATTTTTACGCATTTTTCTTCTCACGCTTTAGGGCCCCTAAAATGCCAGGGCAGTAGAAATACCCCACGTGTGACCCCATTTTTGAAAGAAGACACCCAAGGTATTCCATGAGGGCATGGCGAGTTCATAGAATATTTTTTTGGCACAAGTTAGTGAAAGTGATTTTTGTTGTTTTTCTCACAAAGTCTCCCTTTCCGCTAACTTTTGACAAAAGTTTAATTTTCATGAACTCATTATGCCCCTCAGCGAATACCTTGGGGTGTCTTCTTTCCAAAATGGGGTCACATGTGGGGTATTTATACTGCCCTGGCATTTTAGGGGCCCTAAAGCGTGAGAAGAAAAATGCGTAAAAATGCCCTCCTAAAGGTACTCATTGGAATTTGGGCCCCTTTGCGCATCTTGCCTGCAAAAAGTGTCACTCATGTGGTATCGCCGTACTCAGGAGAAGTAGGGCGATGTGTTTTGGGGTGTATTTTTACATATACCCATGCTGGGTGAGAGAAATATCTCTGTATATTGACAACTTTGAATAAAAAATGTAAAAAGTTGTCGTTTACAGCGATATTTCTCACACCCAATATGAGTATATGTAAATACACCCCAAGCCATGTGCCCTACTTCTCCTGAGTACTGGCGATCCCATAGTGATACTTTGCAGCCAAATGCGCAAAGACCTAAACCAATGAGTACCTTTAGAATTTCACAGGGCATTTTTACGCATTTGGATTCTCACGCTTTAGCACCCCTAAAATGCCAGGGCAGTATAAATACCCCACAAGTGACCCCATTGTGGAAAGAAGACACCCCAAGGTATTCTGTGAGGGGCATGGCGAGTTCACAGAAAAAAAATTTGGCACAAGTTAGCGGAAATTGTTTTTTTTTTTTTTTTTTACAGTCTCATATTCCACTAACTTGTGACAAAAATAAAATTTTCCATGAACTCGCCATGCCCCTCACAGAATACCTTGGGGTGTCTTCTTTCTAAAATGGGGTCACATGTGGGGTTTTTGTACTGCCCTGGCATTTGAGGGTCTCCGCAGTCATTACACGTATGGCCAGCATTAGGAGTTTCTGCGATTCTCCGTATATTGAGCATACGGGTAATGAGATTTTCCGTTCAGCCTCTGCGCTGAAAAAAAAAAAAATGAACGGCACAGATTTTTCATTCGCATCGATCAATGTGGATGAAAAAATCTCTGCCAAATCAGTGACTGCGGTGCGGTGGGCTGGGCGCTAGCTACCTAACAAGTAGCTAACTAACTGGCGGTGATAAGGGACCCTTATGCCCCATTCATACGTCCGAAATTCTGTTTGCGGGCGGAGTTGCGGACCCATTCATTCTATGGGGACAGACTTTGTCCCGCTCGGATCGAATTACGGATCCGCGCTTCCCGAGTCTGCACTTCCGTTCCGCAAAAATATAGAACATGTCCTATTCTTGTCCGCAGTTGCGGACAAGAAAAAGCATTTTCTATATAGTTCTGGCAATGTGCGGATCTGCAAAATGCGGAAAGCACATTGCCGGTGTCCGTGTTTTGAGGATCCGCGGATCGGATCCGCGGATCGGATCCGCGGATCGGATCAGCGGATCCGTGAATCCACGGATCCGTGAATCACGGATCCGCAAAACACATATGGGCGTCGAATGGAGCCTTACAAGGGTGTGATCAATGACAGGGGGTGATCAGGGGTCTAGATGGAGTGATCAAGGGGTTAATAGGTGAGGGGTGGGGTGGGGGGTTAGTGTAGTGTTTGGTGCAACTTTTACTGTGTTACCTGGTCCTCTGGTGGTCGATCCCAGAAAATGGGACCACCAGAGGACCAGGTAGCAGCTATATCAGGCGCTGTTCATAAAACAGCGTCTGATATAACTGTTTGATGCGATTTATATCGCATCTACAGCCTGCCAGCGATTGATCATCGCTGGCAGGCTGTGGTCCAACTCTCGAGCCGCGCTTCACTGTGAGCAGCGCGCTGCCTGCAGCGTTCACAGGAACTCTCGCGTCTCGCGAGATGACGCCCCGGCGCGTCCAAACAGAAGATCCCGGCCGCCCGCAGGACGCAATCCTGCGTACGGCGGTCGGGAACTGGTTAAAATGATTGAAATACAGGGTAGGCCTCAGATCTGTTATGTAGCACAAAACCAGTGTTTATTGCAACAAACTACAGAAAAGCAGTATGTCACTGCTAAATTTTAAAACAGGTTTTTCAGCATTGTATGCAAAAGTTCTCTGTGGCACCACAATAAGGAATTTATTCCCCCGAACTACAGAAATGCGGTATGTCACCGCTAAATTTTAAAATAGGTTTTTCTGCGTTGTATGCAAAAGTGCTCTGTGTCACGACAATACAGGTTTATTTCTCCAACTACAGAAATGCAGTATGTCACCGCAAAATTTTAAAATAGGTTTTTCAGCATTGTATGCAAAAGTGCTCTGTGGCATGACAATATGGTTTTATTCCCCCAACTACAGAAATGCGGTATGTCACTGCTAAATTTTAAAACAGGTTTTTCAGCTTTGTATGCAAAAGTGCTCTTTGGCACCACAATGCAGTTTTTTTCCCCCCCCAACTGCAGAAATACAGTATGTCACCACTAAATTATAAAATAGGTAATGTAGGGGGACTTAACCTGCCAGAAAAATAGAATTTTTCCTTCACTGAGCTACCAGAAAATAACTAGACTAATGTCCCTGGCACACATGCAGGTCACATGCAGTTCCAAGAACACTGCAGTTGCTAAAATGGCCACTGACCCCCACCTCACTGACCCTAGGTACACACCTAAGCGTTTTACAGCGCGTTCAAACGCGATGTAAAAAGCACAACATGTGAAAAGCCATGCTTCCCTATGGGCATGGTTCACATTTGGGCGTTTACAGCGCGTTTGAGCACTAGCTCTAACGCCAAACTAAGTACATGAGCTTCTTTGGGGCGTTTTTAGCGCCTATGGACAATGATGCCATAGGGGAGAGTCGCTCAATCGCGCATATGACGCGCGTTTGTAAGTTAACAAAACGCGCATCAAAAAACGCGCATAAAACGCGTGTCATACACGCAATTCAGAAACGCCTAGGTGTGTTCCCAGCCTAACAGATGGATTAAAAATGATTTAGCAGTATCACTGGGCTCAGGGCTGGGTACAAATATGCAGCATAGCACCCTCAATAATTGCTGTATTTTGAATATTTAGCACCACCAAGTTCCATAATCTCTCCGTCACAGCAGCAGCATCCTATCCCGACACTGAGAAGAGCAGAGTGACGTGCGGTGCTACGTGACTCCAGCTTAAATAGAGGCTGGGTCACATTCTGCACTTAGCCAATTACAGCCATGCCAATAGTAGGCATGGCTGTGATGGCTTCTTAGGACAAAGTAGTGAAACGCTTGTTGATTGGCTGCCCTGCAGCCTTTCAAAAAGCGGGAAGAAATCGCCGAACAATGAACCCAAACTTTTACAGAAATGTTCAGGTTCGGGTCTGGGTGCGAAAAACCGTAAAGTTTAGTACGAACCCGAACTTTACAGTTCGGGTTCGCTCAACTCTAGAAGGGACCATTAATGATGGGTGTGAGGCTTGATTTGCACTAGGCTGTCATGCAATGTTGGCATATCAGCCAACATTACATGTTTATAGACTATAAAAACTAACCCAATGCCAAAAGATATGCCACAAATCTACCCCAAACTATGTCACATGCTCCCAATGTAATGTTACCCCTCTACAAATCCTTTTTAAGATCACATCTTGGATATGGATAACATTTTGGGCTCCACATTCTGAAAAGGATATAGAAGAGTTGGAAAGGGTTTAAAGGTGTACAACTAGGATATTGGACCAATATCACTGGGGGATATTGGGAATAATATCCCCCAGTGATTGCTCCATGATTCTAAGATGGATTCCTAAACTTTCTAATAACTTGGCATTTAGAATGTCACATTTTGTTTATTGTACATAATTTACATTACCCTCCTAAAAAACTTGCTAAATATTATAGAACTAGGGAATTAAACTGTACAAAATCCGGTATGGGGGATGTGGATAATCTTTACATGTTATGGACAAGTCCCCATATAAAGAAGTTTTGGGAATATACTTCATCAGATTTCACTGACGAAAGATATACGGATGGTTGTATTAGGAGGGTTAAGATTGGATAGTTGGGCTGAGAAATATACGTTGGCTGTGGGGTAATTATTGTATTTTGCAAGGAAATGTATTTTAAAGAAGTGTGTTGATGCTGATTCTCCAACGCAACATATGTGGGAGAATTATACTAATAGATATGTTTGTCCTGAAAAGATGATTTACAGGAAGAAAAAGAAATGTCCTCGATTTGTTGAGATGTGGAATCCTTGGTGTAATGAAAAACTTAGGTTGCTTTCACATCAGCGATTTTGCTGTACGGTTTTGAGATCCTGACAGAGAATCTCAAAACCTCAGCAAACCGCTTCTGTCATAATAATACAACCGGCTGCATCCGTTCAGAACGGATTTGGTTGTATTACATATATCGAAAATGAATAAACTGGATCTGAATGAATAAACCATTGTAAGTTAATGGGTGCCAGATCAGTTTTTTTCATGTCCCATGCTGCACACAAAAACGCTGCTTGCAGCAATTTTGTGTCCGACATAGGAATGCAACAATTTGGAACAGAATGCATTCTGGTGCACTCAGTTCCAGTTTGTTCAGTTTTGTCCCCATTGACAATGAATGGGGACAAAACTGAAGCATTGGGCTGCGGTTATGATACCCTGTGCCGGATTTTAAAACCAGACAGCACAACACAAATGTAAAAGGGGCCTTAGTGATATTTAAAAGGAAAATATTTGAGAATCATGTTCAGGTTAAAGGGAAATGCAGAGAGGCCTGGTGAGGTATTTTATAACAGTTATTTGGCTTTAGTGCCTTATTTTTATATATTTATTTTTTTACTTAGGTGGGGGTTGTCGGAAATGATAATTTAATGTGTAATTGTTATGGTTAATATTATTATCTAATAAAAAAAAGTAACAAAAATTATTTAATGGGATTTTTTTTTTATAATGAAAGGCTAAAAAACTGCATGTGAAAAAGAAGCCTTAGAGGGGATCTTAATTACACGTGTGGTCAATTCAAAAAACTGACGCAGGATTTAGGACTCTACAAAGAAGGATGTTCATTATGTGTGGTGGAGCAGTCAGGAATGTCTAACCCCAAGAAGTAGTGATGGCAGATACTATGTCAGCATTTAAAAAATGGATAGATGCTTAACTAATACCAAACATTAAGTGTTATAATTAATCTAACAATGTCATTTAATTGATCTGAGAAAGGTTGAACTTGATAGACCTGTGTCTTTTTCCAACGTATGTCTGGACATTCAACACACACAGTAGCAGTACAGTCTGACGAAAGCACTGGAACTGAAAGGATGGCAAGTGCAGTACAGTGTGGATCTACAAAGAAAGTAAGGGATTCTGAGCTTTGTTCCATGATTAAATTGCTTACAAAGAAAGAAAAGAAGCCAAATGAAATCCATGAAATGATGATTGCTGTATATGCTGAAGATGCACCTTCCTACTACCAAGTAAAATTTTGGGCCAAGCTGTTTAAATGGGGTAGGGAATCAACTGAAGATGACCCACGTTCGGGGCGACCTGTCAAAGCATCTTCACCGCTAATGTGCTGTAAAGTAGAGGCCGTGATTTTGGAAGATCGTTGGGTCAAAGTCAGTTTTATAGCTAATGAATTAGGGATTTCAGTTGGCACAGTTTCCAGTATCATTCATGATGTTTTGATAATGTCAAATTTCAGTTCCCTGTGGGTGCCAGGAATTTTGCCGTCTGAACAAAAGAGAATTTAGACATGATTAGAGAAAATCCATTAGCCTTCTATTCTCAAATTATTACGGGTGATAAAACATGGGTCCACCAACTTGATACCAAACAAGAGTCTATGCAATGGAAGCACAAGGGGTCACCAACTCCAAAGAAATTTCATGTGCAGCAGTCAGCTGGAAAGATCATAACAATAGTTTTTGGGATAGAGAAGGCGTTTTATTACTAACATTCATGCCACACAAGACAACAATTACTGGAGACACCTATGCTTCAATAATGAAGGCATTACATGAGGCAATCAAAGAGAAATGCTGTGGAAAGTTGTTGCAGGTATATTGCTCGTTTACGACAATGCGCCAGTTCACAAGTTTCGCAAATTACAAGCTGCTATCAGGGAATGCGGCTTCATGGAGCTTAAAGAGGACATTTCACCACTCCTGACATTACTGTTTTAATAGCTCCATGCACTCCCCATGTAATAACATTTCTGGAGCATCTATTCTTATGTCTGTATGTTGTGCCATTCCTTTATTATTTGCACTAGAAGTTATGAATGAATTGCTAGCAGTCTGCAGTAAGGGTACAGAGGGGAGGTAACCAGTTGGGGGTGTCCCAGCACAGTCTCACTTTATCCAATCAGTGCTGCCATTTTCAGGCTGTGCAGGTACACATCCCCAACTGCTTACTTCCCCTCTGCACCCTTATGATAATGCAGTCAAAGAGGCCGTAGCAGGAGTCCTGCAGCAGCAGGAAGTCTCCTTCTATTCTGAGGGCATCCGATCACTGGAGACAAAGTGGAATAAGTGTGTTGAGGTCAAGGGGGATTACAACAAAAAGTTCTCTCAAAAAATTTTGTTTTCATATTCAGGTAGATAACTTATTGAACACCCCTTATAACTATGTAACTTTGCAACTATATGACTTCAATACAGTCGTATAAAGTAAAAAATAAGCACTGCACAGAATACAGTTTACTAGGAGTCTGTGGAAGACATATGCAGCTATATGAACATACAGTTGCGTGTGTCTGGACACATGTTCAATGGAACCATGTTCCTGCTGAACATAAACCCTAAATGCAGTGTGAACTTAGCCTAAATGGATATTAACAAATTGTTATTCAGATATAGTGAGGTTCATTGAACTTCAGCTTGATGGACATTTTAGCATTTGGTGACCATTTAAATGGGTTGGCTCATCTCTAACATTGACGCTATGTCAACGGATCATCTGCAAAAAAAAAAAAAGGGGGTCAGTCAGCACATCCCAATGTGCCATGGCTAGAAACATGAAAAAAAAAACACAATGCAACAGCACTCTGCAATCACAAATAAAGTGCAATAATGCCATAATTATAGAAAATTTTCTGGTGCTAAATATGCTATGCTTATTTTGTAAAATTTAGATTCTTGGCAAATACATTTTGTACAAAATGATCTGGGCCCATCTGACAAACGTCAAGGCGATCTCTATAAGACGGGAACCTAACACTAACTGCTACCTGTTATGTGCCATAGTGGCCACCATAAAATTCAGGGAGTGCAGGTTCCACATGCATGCTGGGTCCGCTCTGCTTTTTACCATTTCTGGTGCCATAACGGCATCCATTAAATCCAGGGATGCAGGTACCAACATGCATGCTGAGCCCACTCTATACTTCTCCTGGTGCCAAATGGCTTACCATGAATGCAGTGAGAGCAGGCTACAGCTTTAGGCCTCTTGCACACGACTGTATGGCTTTTTCAGTGTTTTACGGTCCGTTTATAACAAATCTGTGGTTCCGTTTTTAGTTTCCGTTGTGTTTCTGTTTTGGTTCCTTTGTTCAGTTTTTCCGTATGGCATATACAGTATACAGTAATTCATTAATAAAAATTGGGCTGGCTTTCCGTATGCTTTCCATTTTTTTGCGGACCCATTGACTTGAATGGAGCCACTGAATGTGATTTGCGGACAAGAATAGGACATGTTCGATATTTAAACGGAACGGATAAACGGAAATGAAAGGCATATGGAGACACTTCAGTATTTTTTGCAGACCCATTGAAGTGAACGCCAGTATACGGTACGCAAAATACTGTCGTGTGCATGAGGCCTTATACTTACACTGATTAAAATGAGCCTATGTGGCAGACAGACTGGTCAGGAGTGCAAGAACAACTGGAGTTAGCCACACCTCCAGCTCCAGTACAACTGCAAAAAAAGGGGGTCAGTCAGCACATCCCAATGTGCAGGTGCACGCTGCTATGGCTAGAAGCACATAGAAAAGAAAAAGGACAATGCAACAGCACTCTATAGACACAAATAAAGTACAATAATGCCATAATTATAGACAGGGCCGGTGCAAGGATCTTTGGCAACACAAGCAAAGCTACATCTTGGCGCAACCCGCCCGCAGCTCACCTGGTCCTGTCTGCAGCAGCTGGTTTCTCCTCTGTGTTATGTGGTCCTGGTATCTTCGCTCTGCTTCAATCGCTGTTTTGATTGAACCTCAGATCCCCAATGCTTCAAACCCCCATGTCAGCCATCATGCCCCCCATGTCAGCCATCATGCCCCCCATGTCAGCCCCTATCCATCCTGCCTCTCATGTCAGCCCCTATCCATCATGCCCCCATGTCAGCCCCTATCGTCATGCCCCCCATGTCAGCCGTCAGCCCCCCATGTCAGCCGTCAGCCCCTATCTGTCATACCCCCCATGTCAGCCGTCAGCCCCTATCCGTCATGCCCCCCATGTCAGCCCCTATCCGTCATGCTCCCATGTCAGCCCCTATCGTCATGCCCCCCATGTCAGCCGTCAGCCCCCCATGTCAGCCGTCAGGGTAGGCCTGGTATATGGACAGCAGAGATGGGCAGATCATGGCATCCCAGAGGCAGTGCTGTCACAGTTACTCTGGTCATCCTTCACCAGCACCAGTCCCTGACTGGTACCTGCTTGGGGACCTAAGTTGGCTTGGCCTGGCTGGCTCTCATGGCACTTCACTGTATTTACTATAATACCTTCATTCATAGCTGCCTGAGGTTCAATTTTTCATATATATATATATACACATATATATATACCTCCTGCTAGTAGTCCAGCCCACACCTAACACTCAGGGGAGGAAGTTCAAGTGACAACTGTCACTCACTGTTGGCTGCCTGTGGTGTCTGACTCTGCCTGCCCACTAGATCAGAAGCGGCAGTGCAGCTGCGGCAGCCACCTTCTCTCCTTCTTTTGCTTTGGCTCCGTGCTGTCTTCCGCCTGGAAGGTGGGCGGAGTCATCAATGTTGACTTGCCGTACTGCCGTGTGCGCCCTGGTGATCAGGCAGGGCGCGTGCTAAACCGCTCCTCACTCTGCAGCGCTGTGCATCCCCTGTGGTCTGGAGCCCGGGGCAACGCCCCCCCCCCACGCTAC
The DNA here is from genome assembly GCA_033119425.1 of Bufotes viridis. NCBI lineage: Eukaryota > Metazoa > Chordata > Amphibia > Anura > Bufonidae > Bufotes > Bufotes viridis. The sequence continues at coordinate 158,350,113 of CM065593.1, read as the reverse complement.
GCCACTGCGCCCACCACTTCTCTGCGCTGGGTGCGCCCTAAGGCAGCTGCTTGGTCTGCCTTAGGGTAACGCCAGCCCTGATTATAGAAAACATTCTGGTGCTAATGCTACGCCTATTTTGTAAATTTGAGATCCTTGGCAAATACATTTTGTACAAAATTATTTGGGCTGCCTGCCAAACGTCAGGGCGATCTCTATTAGACGGGAACCTAACACTAAGGCTCCATTCACACGACCGTATGTTGTCCGCAAAAAAACGGATCCGTGTCCGCAATAAAACGGATAGCATTCCGTTTTTTTGCTGATCCATAGACTTCAATAGGACATGGCCCTATTGAAGTCTATGGATCAACAAAAACGGAATGCAATCTGTTTTGCGGACACGGATCCGTTTGCGAGACAACTACGATCGTGTGAATGGAGCCTCAAAGTCCATTCACACGTCCGTAAGTGTTTTGCGGATCCGAAAAACATGGAACACACATGGTCGGCACACTCATAGAAAATGCCTATTTTTGTCAGCAATTGCATACAAGAATAGGACATGTTCTATTTTTTTGCGGAAGTGTGGATGCGGACAGCACACTGTGTGCTGTCCACATCTTTTGCGGCCCCATTGAAAATTAATGGGTCTGCACCCATTCCGCAAAATTGCAGACGGACCCAAAAAATTTTGTACAAAATTTATTTGCCAAGAATCTCAAATTTACAAAATAAGAATAGCATTAGCACCAGAATATTTTCTATAATTATGGCATTATTGTACTTTATTTGTGTTTGCAGAGTGCTGTTGCATTGTGTTTTTTTCTTTATATCAAGAGGACATGCCATCAATGTCCGATAGAAGCGAGTTCCAGGGGTGGGACCTGTATCTATCTTCAGAATGGGGGCCCCTGAAGTGACCCTACAGCAGCTGCACATGTGTACCCACCCTCTGCACACCAAAATGGGTGTTCCAAAACTAGCCAAGAGAAAACTTAGATATTTCCGACAGTCCCATGACGGTGAATAAGAGTAGTGGCCAAGCTTGCATGGTGCACTCTCCAGTCAAGTGTGCTCGCTCAGCTATTTTCAAAACTTTTATGCTGATGATTGGAGAGCATGGTAGGCATGTGCAGTGTGCTCTCTTTCACTTCAAGGAGAGAGGAGTGGGTCCCAGAGGTGGGACCAGCACCTATCTGTCATGGATATCCTAGCAATATAGCATCAATGTGTGAGATGAGCCAACTGCTTTAAGTCGAATGTCAGTTTGATGCAACTTGAAATACCATACTGCTATAAAAAGCTAATCCTCTTTTATAATGGTAGTTTTAGAAATAATAACCTGCAGTTTTACAGAAACTATTCCTGGGATTGCCTGCAAGATCCATCAAGAGATCACATAACCAAATGTTTGCAGAGTATTGTAGCCTTTCAAGGCCTTGCAGACACAGACTGTCATAATCTTTGGATGGGTTTTACATCACCCTGTGTCTGCTGTGCAATGAGAGAATGCAAACTGTCACGAATGAGTAATCTCCTATAGACAGTATGTTATTATCAGATTACTCTTGCATGTAAAGGAGGGCAATTCTAAAAATAACAATGTATCATAGAAGCTTTTCTTAAAGTGGGTTTCCATGAAAACCAAGGGTTAGCCAAGGAGTCTCAGGGGAGGAAGAAGGGACATGGTTCATCTTGGCAGTTGACACACACTACTGTATTGTGGTGCAGTTTGGAACTGAGAGCCTAAGACATGCTCCATAGGGGCAGATGTCCCATTACAAATCCATATTAGATATCCTGTATACCTACCATGCAGAAAGGGTACCTAAGGTACACCACGGCTTGAAGTTCCATTAATATGTGTTTTCTATTTTTGGCATGGTACCCAAGGCCTTTCACCTTTAGGAGGACATAGAGGGCAAAAAGGCATCATTACAACTGAACAATTCCAAGCTTGGTTGTGTGACGTCCTGATTCCTTAAGGTAAAAGATTTGTGAGTGCTTGTCACATCAATACTAGGGATGAGCGAATCGACTTCGGATGAAACATCCAAAGTAGATTTGCATAAAACTTCGTTCCAATACTGTACGGAGAAGGACCTCCGTAAATTATTAGAATGTATTGGCTCCGATGAGCCGAAGTTATTGCTTTGTGAAGTCTCGCAAGACTTCGGGTAATAACTTCATAAATGAATTTGTACTGTAAAAAAAACATTTCCCGAACTCAGGTTCGGTTCCACACTTTGAACGAAGTTTCATCCGAAGTTGATTCGCTCATCCCTAATCAATACTATAAAACCTTTAGAGATTGTCTTCTTAATGGTACTTTTATATTGGAAGATGCATTACGAAATAATTACATTGCCTAGCCCCTTTGTTATCATTAGGAAGCTGAATGCATAATGTATCTGTAAAATAAGGATAAAACCACTAAAGTATGTTAACTGGCAGGTAAAGCCAAAGACCTTTCCCTGCAGGCACTGAAGATCTTTGAGGCGTCATATTCTATCCATAACAGGTAGTACTATAAATAATGTTTCTTCTTAAAATCTACAGTTTTTTTTTTAGAACAGCTAAATATGCAATCCTCTAACTTAGGGTACTTTCACACTTCGCGGAACTGCCTGCCGGATCCGGCAATCTGTATGCAAATGGATACCATTTGTAGACGAATCCGGATGCGGATCCGTCTCACAAATGCATTGCAACACTGGATCCGTCTTTCCAGTTGTCATCCGGAAAAACGGACCCAGTATTTATCTTTTTCACAATTTTAAAGGTCTGCGCATGCGAGACCGCAAAACCAGTCCGTTTTTCCGGAACACTTGGGGCTGGATCCAGCCCCAAGTGTTCCGGAATTTTGGACGGAGAAGAAACCGTACAGTGACTGAACTGAAGACATCCTGATGCATACTGAACGGATTGCTCTCCATTAAGAATGCATTAGGATAAAACTGGATCCGTTTTTTTCCAGTATTAAGCCCCTAGGACAGAACTCAATACCGGAAAAGTTTGGTTCTATTTTGAATATTAACTTCTGTCTCATATGCAATGTCCCAGCACTAGATGTGGGTGTGAATACTAGATGTGGGTGTGACAATGTAATAATCTATCTCCACACACTCAATCTTGCACTCAACTTCAACTCAGGCTACAAATTGAGCATAAATTGTACCCCCAAGACAGTCATCACACACTAAACACACTCTGCCACTGCCTATTGAATTCTAAGGGTCCCTTATCACCGCCAGTTAGTTAACTACTTGTTAGGTAGTTACCGCTCAGCCCACCGCACCGCAGTCACTGATTTTGGCAGAGATTTTTTCATCCACATTGATCGATGTGAATGAAGAAATCTGTGACGTTCATTTTTTCTTTCAGCCCAGAGGCTGAACGGAAAAAAAAAATCTCATTACCCGTATGCTCAATATAAGGAGAATCGCAGAAACTCCTAATGCTGGCCATACATGTAATGATTGCGGAGACCCTCAAATGCCAGAGCAGTACAAACACCTCACAAGTGACCCCATTTTAGAAAGGAAAAAACCCCAAGATATTCCGTGAGGGGTATGGTGAGCTCATGTAAAATTTTATTTTTTGTCACAAGTTAGTGGAAATATGAGACTTTGTAAAAAAAATAAAAATCAATTTCCGCTAACTTTTTTTTCTGTGAACTCGCCATGCCCCTCATGGAATACCTTGGGGTGTCTTCGTTCCAAAATGGGGTCACATGTGGGGTATTTATACTGGCCTGGCATTTTAGGGAACCTAAAGCGTGAGAATCCAAAATGCGTAAAAATGCCCTGTGAAATCCTAAAGGTACTCATTGGTTTTAGGGCCCCTTTGCGCATCTTGGCTGCAAAAAAGTGTCACACGTGGTATCGCCGTACTCAGGAGAAGTAGTGCAATGTGTTTTGGGGTGTATTTTTATATATACCCATGCTGGGTAAGAGAAATATCTCTGTAAACTAACAACTTTGTATACATTTTTTTTTTAAGTTTTCATTTACAGAGATATTTCTCACACCCAGCATGGGTATATGTAAAAATACACCCCAAAACACATTGCCCTACTTCTCCTGATGCGGCGATACCACATGAGTGACACTTTTTTGCAGCCAAGATGTGCAAAGGGGCCCTAATTCCAATGAGTACCTTTAGGATTTCACAGGACATTTTTGCGCATTTGGATTCCAGACTTCTTCTCACGCTTTAGGGGCCCCTAAAATGCCAGGGCAGTATAAATACCCCACAAGTGACCCCATTTTAGAAAGAAGACACCCCAGGGTATTCCGTGAGGGGCATGGCGAGTTTATAGAAGATTTTTTTTTTTCCGGCACAAGTTAGCGGAAATTGATATTTTTTTTAAGTCTTATATTCCACTAACTTGTGACAAAAAATGAAATTTTACATGAACTCACCATACCCCTCACGGAATACCTTGGGGTGTCTACTTTCTAAAATGGGGTCACTTGTGGGGTATTTGTACTGCCCTGGCATTTTAGGGGTCTCTAAAGCATGATAAGAAGTCTTGAATCCAAATGCGTAAAAATGCCCTGTGAAATCCTAAAGGTACTCATTGGAATTAGGGCCCCTTTGCGCATCTTGGCTGCAAAAAAGTGTCACTCATGTGGTATCGCCGTACTCAGGAAAAGTAGGGCAATGTGTTTTGGGGTGTATTTTTACATATACCCATGCTGGGTGTGAGAAATATCTCTGTAAATGACAACTTTTTAATTTTTTTTATACAAAGTTGTCAGTTTACAGAGATATTTCTCTCACCCAGTATGGGTATATGTAAAAATACACCCCAAAGCACATTGCCCTACTTCTTCTGCTAAGTACGGCGATACCACATGTGTGCCACTTTTTTGCAGCCTAGGTGCGTAAAGGGGCGTAAAGTCCAACAAGTATCTTTAGGCTTTACAGGGCTGCTCACAATTTAGCCCCGCCCAAAATGCCAGAACAGTAAACACACCCCACAAATGACCCCATTTCGGAAAGTAAGCACCCCAAGGTTTTCACTGAGGGGCATAGTGAGTCCGTGGGAGATTTTATTTTATTTTTTGCCAGAAGTTAGCAGAAATGGAAACTTTATTATTATTTTTTCTTCTTCAGAAAGTGTCATTTTCCGCTAACTTGTGAAAAAAAATGAAATGATACATGAACTCACCATGCCCCTCCGCGAATACTTTGGGGTGTCTTCTTTCTAAAATGGTGTCAGTTGGGGGGTATTTATACTATCCTGGCATTCTAGCACCTGAAGAAACATGACAGGTGCTCAGAAAGTCAGAGCTGCTTCAAAATGCAGAAATTCACTTTTTTGCACCATAGTTTGTAAATACTATAACTTTTACCCAAACCAATAAATATACACTTATTGCATTTTTTTTTATCAAAGACATGTAGAACAATAAATTTATAGAAAATTTTATATAGAAATGTAGTTTAAAAAAAAAAAAATTTACAACAGAAACTGAAAAATGTCATTTTTTTGCAAAAATGTTGTTAAATTTTTATTAATATCAAAAAAAGTTAAAATGTCAGCAACAATGAAATACCACCAAATGAAAGCTCTATTAGTGAGAAGAAAAGGAGGCAAAATTAATTTGGGTGGTAAGTTGCATGACGGAGCAATAAACGGTGAAAGTAGTGTAGTGCAGAATTGTAAAAAGTGGTCTGGTCATTAAGAGTGTTTAACCTAGGGGGGCTGAGGCGGTTAAGCTTTAATTAAAAAAAAGTGTAATGCTTACAAGATTAAAAAAGAGACAAAACAAGAAAAACAATTATAAAATAAAAGGGGGAACAAAATATATCATTGTCCCCAAAAAGACTTCTACATTTGGATAAATTGTTTTCCCATTCTGTGACGTTCCCAAACCTAGGTTTGAGTGTCACATCTCACACTTTTTCTTCTCCAAGAGATAACCCTCACCCACCCAATCTCTGTTTCCTTCATCACCATTGTCAAACCTGCAAAAACATTTATTTGCCATTTCCGTTTATCTTTACAAAATTACCCATGATAAATATACAGGTCCTTCTAAAAAAAATTAGCATATTGTGATAAAGTTCATTATTTTCTGTAATGTACAGATAAACATTAGACTTTCATATATTTTAGATTCATTACGCACAACTGAAGTAGTTCAAGCCTTTTATTGTTTTAATATTGATGATTTTGGCATACAGCTCATGAAAACCCCAAATTCCTATCTCAAAAAATTAGCATATTTCATCCGACCAATAAAAGAAAGTGTTTTTAATACAAAAAAAGTCAACCTTCAAATAATTATGTTCAGTTATGCACTCAATACTTGGTCGGAAATCCTTTTGCAGAAATGACTGCTTCAATGCGGCGTGGCATGGAGGCAATCAGCCTGTGGCACTGCTGAGGTGTTATGGAGGCCCAGGATGCTTCGATAGCGGCCTTAAGCTCACCCAGAGTGTTGGGTCTTGTGTCTCTCAACTTTCTCTTCCCAATATCCCACAGATTCTCTATAGGGTTCAGGTCCGGAGAGTTGGCAGGCCAATTGAGCACAGTAATACCATGGTCAGTAAACCATTTACCAGTGGTTTTGGCACTGTGAGCAGGTGCCAGGTCGTGCTGAAAAATGAAATCTTCATCTCCATAAAGCTTTTCAGCAGATGGAAGCATGAAGTGTTCCAAAATCTCCTCATAGCTAGCTGCATTGACCCTGCCCTTGATAAAACACAGTGGACCAACACCAGCAGCTGACATGGCACCCCAGACCATCACTGACTGTGGGTACTTGACACTGGACTTCAGGCATTTTGGCATTTCCCTCTCCCCAGTCTTCCTCCAGACTCTGGCACCTTGATTTCTGAATGACATGCAAAATTTGCTTTCATCCGAAAAAAGTACTTTGGACCACTGAGCAACAGTCCAGTGCTGCTTCTCTGTAGCCCAGGTCAGGCGCTTCTGCCGCTGTTTCTGGTTCAAAAGTGGCTTGACCTGGGGAATGCGGCACCTGTAGCCCATTTCCTGCACACGCCTGTACACGGTGGCTCTGGATGTTTCTACTCCAGACTCAGTCCCCTGCTTCCGCAGGTCCCCCAAGGTCTGGAATCGGTCCTTCTCCACAATCTTCCTCAGGGTCCGGTCACCTCTTCTCGTTGTGCAGCGTTTTCTGCCACACTTTTTCCTTCCCACAGACTTCCCACTGAGGTGCCTTGATACAGCACTCTGGGAACAGCCTATTCGTTCAGAAATTTCTTTCTGTGTCTTCCCTCTTGCTTGAGGGTGTCAATGATGGCCTTCTGGACAGCAGTCAGGTCGGCAGTCTTACCCATGATTGCGGTTTTGAGTAATGAACCAGGCTGGGAGTTTTTAAAAGCCTCAGGAATCTTTTGCAGGTGTTTAGAGTTAATTAGTTGATTCAGATGATTAGGTTAATAGCTCGTTTAGAGAACCCTTTCATGATATGCTAATTTTTTTAGATAGGAATTTGGGGTTTTCATGAGATGTATGCCAAAATCATCAATATTAAAACAATAAAAGGCTTGAACTACTTCAGTTGTGTGTAATGAATCTAAAATATATGAAAGTCTAATGTTTATCAGTACATTACAGAAAAAAATGAACTCTATCACAATATGCTATGAGCTTGTCAGGTTGATTTTAAGATACCCCAATATCACTTAACTATTAACCCCTATAAAAATATAACATACCACAATCGTATAAAAAATATATAATTTTATTAGGACAATAAATCACAAAAGGTCACAAGACACAAATTCATGAGTTGTTGGGGCACAACAATCCAAACCGCCTCATGTGTTGCATAGACTGGGAAACAGACCAGACAGCCAGCTACCTTACACCAAATTAACAATGACACACTTGATAATAACCTGCATCTAACACCCTATTGGTTAAACTTACCAATGCTGTGCTGGCTACAAGGTGTACATATTTAATAAAGTGGCCCCAACAAAAGGGGCGCCAAGCTTGGACCACTGGTAACTCAAACAATTGCAGGCAGCACAGCAAATCAAAACTCATAAGAGAGGGTGAGCTAGGTATCCAACCACAATAGTAAGCTCACATAACAACATAAGGATCCATTAAGTAATTACCCATGGTGCAGAGGAGCGGGTCGTCTGGAATAAACGCACCTCGACGCGCGTTTCGCCAAGAACTGGCTTCGTCAGGATATACGATTGTGGTATGTTATATTCTTATAGGGGTTAATAGTGAAGTGATATTGGTGAGGTAGAGTCTACATTAGACCCTTGTATATTTTTAAAGGTAATTGGGAGTTCTCTTTTCTGTTTTGCTAACTGTTGATTTTAAGATACACTCCTTAGATATGTTCTTAAAATAATAAAGGGCGAAGAGCTACAGACATAACAGTGAAAAAGTCTAGCAACGGGTCATTCGTGTTCATTTGACTAACACTGGCATTGCAAAAAATAGCAGAAGACAGGTTACTTAGGGCCAAAACCTGGTAGAAATTTTAATTAATATAGATGTCTGGAACAAAGGACTCCTTCACTGATCCTTCTGTTAATTAAAATCCCAGGATCAGCCCTGGAGATGGAAAAATGTCTGTTTACAGAGATGTTGTATACTTGGGCTTGGCATACATTACAGAATACCATTAGTGGTTGAATTATCTTTATAATATAATATTTTCACAATCCTAATGGATTTTTTTCCTGGAATTATTTTGATTCAGTTAGGTAAGGCAATCCAAGTTTATATAGCTCCACTGAATTATATATTCCTAATAAATCTTTGTTTTTCCATTTTAACAAGAAATCCTTTCTGTTTAAAAGTTTTTCTATGCTACTTTTAACAAAGTGAATGTTCCTTTCCTCCCCTATAAATTTAGTTTCCACAGTATGTGTAGGTATGTGTTTTTTTATCCTAAGACAAATTGCCCATAAATATGAGAAAATAAATTCATGCTGCTGGTCGGTGGTAACAGGCATGAAGAGCATGCTACATACTGTGGCATGCAAAAGTTTGGGCACTCCTGATCAAAATTACTGTTACTGGGAACAGTTAAAGGTAACCTGTCATCAACTTTATGCTGTCCATACTAACGGCAGAATAAAGTACAGACAGGTGAGTTGATTTCAGCGGTCTGTCATTTCAAAGTTAAAAGTAAGTGGTTGATATGTACACAATTTCTTTTATGATTGCATTTTACTCATTTTGGGCTAAAAATCATTTTTTCAATTGGTCTCTATTAAAAATATTAAGCCGTTCTGTTTGTTTAGCTGTGTGCATCCTAATTTAAAAAAAAAAAAAAAGTAAGTGGTTGCTGAGAATCAACATCACATTTATTGCAGACTGGGCCTGGAAAAGAGTCACGGCCACCTGAAAAGAGTCCTGGTTATTCATAAATTCCTGCTCTCCTGCCCACCTGCTTATGACTGACAGTCTTCTACCTAGTTTTCTCCCTTTCTCTTTAGGAGAAAACTGCCAATCATCAGTAGATGGGTGAGAGTTCAGGAGATTAGGAATAACCATGACTCTTATCAAGTAGATTTAAGTAAACTGAAGATGAAATTATATCCAAAAGGCATAAAGTGAAAGAAGAAAATACACTTTCAACATCTTAAGTAGGGTTGAGCAAAATGAGCTTTGGATCATAGATCCAAAGTCAATTCGTTCAAAAACTTTGTTTTTAATGTTTTTTCCGTACAGCATTAAAGTGTATTGACTCCGTGTAGGTAAAGTTCGTATCCCCAAAGTCACGAAAGACTTTGGTGAATTACTTTGATATTCCTATATGCGTCTTACAAAACATTTTAAAATTGGAATCCGAAGTGGGCTTTGGTACTGGCTGGTACCTTGGGACCAAAACCCACTTCAGATTCCTATTTTAAAAATGTTTCTACAGATGCAGACTTCAGGCAATATGAACTTTGCCGACACAAAGCAATACATTTTAATGCTGTACGGAACAAATTGACTTTGGATCTATGATCCGAAGCTCGATTCGCTCAAGCCTAAACTTAAGCATAATCAGGCTATTATTTTGGTTTTATACAATTTTAGAGGGAAAAAAAGCAAAGAAGTACCTTGCAAAAGTATGGGAACTCAAGGAGATTTGAACACTCAGATAACTCAGACCTTAAATAGTCTTTTAGGGTTAAGGCTTGTTCACAATCATTAGGAAAAGCCAGGTGATGCAGATTTCAAAGCTGTAAAAATACCTAAACTCTGCTAACCTTGTCCCCCCAAAAAACAGCAGCCATGGGTTCTTCTATGCAGCTGCCTAACAGCCTGAAAAATGTAAATGGTTGAGGACTACAAAGCAGGAGAAGGCTATATAAGAATTTACCACAGCATTCTAAGGTTGCCATTTCTTGAATTCAAAGACAGTTAACAGAACCATTGGAGTTCAAAAGAAGATCTGGAAGACCAAGTAAAATTTCAGAGACAGCTGCTTATAGGCCACCCAATTGTGGCAGGCGTAGGCTCGGTTACAGAGCCTCTTTCCAAATATATTGATTGGCTGTTGAGACCCCTTCTGATTGGTGCCTCCATATATTTTAGCGACACCAGCGATTTCCTCCGGCGCCATTAAGTGCTTTGAGTGGCGGGAGGGACTTAGTCTCGTGTCGCTGGATGTGGAAAGGCTCTACACGCACATTCCTCATAAGGCGGGTGTGGAGGCAGTGAGGGAAGTATTAATGAAAACGGATAAAAGCATGATATACCGCCAGTTCATTGAAGAAGCGCTCACCTTTGTCCTCGTCAACAACACCTTTAAGTTTGGTGAACAGTGGTTCAGACAAAGACTTGGAACTGCAATGGGTACTCCGGTATCCTGTACATATGCAAATTTATTTCTAGCGGTCTTTGAGAATATGCATGTCTTCTCTGTTGACAACCTATATGTGCAATATCTACAGACCTTTTTACGGTATGTCGATGATGTCTTTCTGGTGTGGTCTGGCACTGAGATGCAGTGTAGGGACTTCGTGGCCTATTTGAATAGCAACGACATTAATATGAAATTTTCCCTCAATTATGGGGGTAGTTCTCTGGAGTTTTTAGATGTTAAATTATTTGTAAGGGAAGGTCAACTCTACACTACAAGCTATCGTAAACCTACTGCTACGAACTCCCTTCTGCATCACAGTAGCTTCCACCCGACTGGTGTCAAAAAATCAGTGCCATATGGTCAGTTCACACGACATAAGAGAATCAATAGCACAGAAGAGGGATATGTTAAACAATCAGAGGAGCTAAAGGAGAGGTTGATTTGTAGAGGATATCGAGAGAAGGATGTAGACCTGGCAAGGAGAAAAGCAGGTAAATTCACCCAAGATCATTTATTACATGGTAGGAAACACACTAGTCAAAATAAAAAAGAAAGGTTTCTTTTTACTTTTAGGTATAGTCCAGCAGCGAAATTGGTTAAAGGTGTTGTCTGCGATAATTGGGATATTCTGAAAGATGAGGCTAGTCTGCAGGATATAACTAAGCAAAGACCACTTATAGCTTTCAAAAAATGCCATGCCATTAGGGATCGACTGGTGAGGAGTAGGTTTCGGGAGAAGAAAGCTAGCAACTGGCTCACAGCTAATAGATTGAAGGGTAATTACAAATGTGGACATTGCTCCTTTTGCAGATATAGTAGTCAGTCCAAATACTTGAATGTTGGTGGTGTCTCACATGTAGTCACACAATTTATCACATGTAGGACTAACTATGTAGTCTACCTTGTGCAGTGTCAATGTGGAGTTTTCTATATAGGTATGACTATCCGCCCGCTTTTCGAGCGATTTAGAGAACATCCTATTTCCTTGAAAACCAGTAAAGGTTGTATCACGCTAATCCAACACGTCCGCGATATACATGGAGGAAATCCACACTGCCTTACCTTTGCTGGAATCGAGTTGGTGCTGAATATGCCCCAACGGGGTGACAGACACCACTCGCTCCTGCAAAGAGAAGCCAAGTGGATAATTAGAACCGCGGCTATGGGCCCTCTGGGACTCAAAGACAGAAATGATCTAAGTGTGTTTATTTAATTGTATTATATGTAACTATTCTAAGTTATTCCAATATGGTTTGCTAGATACTATGTGTATCAATGTATGCGCTTTATTTAAGAAGAGTATCTTGTGGCGTTTTGGTGGCTATGTCAACCAGACACTACCTCTATATAAGTCCGTGCATAGTAGCGCGGTGATGTCAGCGGCTAGATAAAGCGCAAACCAGCGTGAAACGCCGTCGCTGCTTATTTTCAGCTGTGAAGATTTTTATCGCATGTCTCCGAGCCTAACCTTGTACGGTTGAATTAAGGAATATTTTACCAGCAGTGGTGAGTGCCTCTCTTCAGTATTTTTCTCACACATGACAGCTGCTTATAGGATTGCTAGAAAGGCAAATCAGAACCCCCGTTTGCACAAGACCTTCAAGAAAATTTTACAGACTCTGGATTTGTGGTATATTGTTCTACTGTTCAGCGACACCAGCACAAATATGGCCTTCATTGAACAGTCATCAAAAGAAAACCTCTCCTGCGTCCTCAGACATCAGACGTTTGAAAAAGAACATCTGAACAAGCCTGATGCATTTTGGAAACAAGTCCTGTGGACCAATGAGGTTAAAATAGAACTCTTTGACCACAATGAGCAAAGGTATGTTTGGAGAAAAAAGGGCACAGAATTTAATGAAAAGAACACCTCTACAGCCATTAAGCATGGGGTGGATCAATCATGCTTTGGGGTTGTGTTACAACTAATGGGACAGGGAATATTTCACAGGTAGATGGAAGAATGGATTCAATGAAATTCCAGCAGATTCTGGATGTAAACTTAACACCAACTGTAAAAAGCTGAAGTTGAAAAGAGGATGGCTTCTCCAAATTGATAATGATCCTAAACACACCTCAAAATCTACAATAGACTACTTCAGAAGCTACAAGCTGAAGGTTTTACCATGACCCTCACAGTCCCCTGATTTGAGCATCATTGAAAATCTGTGGATAGACCTCATAGATAGAACAGTGCATACAAAACATCCCAGGTATCTCACAAAATTGGAAGACTTACTCAAGGAAGAATGGATGAAAATTTCTCAAACAAGAATTGAAAGACTCTTGGCTGGCTACAAAAAGTGTTTACAAGCTGTGATACTTGCCAAGGGGGCTGCTACTAGGTACTAACCATTCAGGGTGCCTAGAGTTTTGCTTCAGGCCCTTTTCCTTTTTTGTTATTTTGAAAATGTAAAAGATGAAAATAATTTTTATTTGCTTAAAATACAAGAGGAATGTGTCATCTTTAACGTTATGCTTTTTGGAGATCATTTCATCTTCAACTTCCTTAACTCTTCACAGTAACAGTAATTTTGACCAGGGTTGCCCGAACTTTTTCATGTCACTGTATATGTACCTTTGTTTTAAATGTTAAAATCACAAAAAAAAAACATGAAGGGCTGCCTGAGAGATGGAACACACCAGCCATCGTTTCTATGCTTGGTATGGCATCTTTGTCCTGTGCTTGCACCTCACCATGGCTGAATGGAAAGTCACAATGTGAACCTGCTCACAAGTTATGGTTTAGCTCATGATAAAGATAGCTGTGAGTCAAACAATGTTTTGTCTGCCAGTTACAAAAGAACAACGGTTACACCAGTCTAGATGTCCTCCGATATACACTTTTGGCGTTAGAGCAAGTGAAGTAAAAAATGTAGCACCATTTTTCTCTGGTGGAATAAAATCGATGTTGCTTTCTGTTACAGCAGTAGTCCTAGGCTTGTAAAATTTCATTCACATTTAAGCGGATATGTCAATAGATTTGTACCTATGGCAGCTGAAGTAATCTGTGTTGGTTCCATGTAGGGAGCACGGCAGTTGCAGAGAGGGCAGAGCCTATAGGAGTAATGGCAATGCCCCAGTTGCTCCTACAGGCTCATTTGCATATATTAAAATTTCATTTTTCTCACCAGTGCAGGCACATATGAACATAGAACAAGAGCATATATAAAAGGTCAGCCATTTCATAGATACAAATCTGACAGATGCCCTTTAAAGTGTTGATGTAGTCAGTTTAAAATGGTTGGGATCTGCTTTACTGTAGAAAAACAATTTATTATACCTGAAACATCAAGTATAATCCATGCATACAGTTACAGTACTTATATATAAGAACCACTTGACCCATGTCTAGATGGTAAAGATGTAAAATATAAGAAAAAAAGGACTGGATCGCACATCCTCAATACTATGCTTTTATCGAATAACTGCTTCTCAGCATAATTTACATCGCTTCTCAGCGCAATTTATCGTGAGGCATTAGTATACACATTGATCAAAAAGCATAGGCCCAATTACCGCGACAAGGTTGCCTCTTTAAATGGGACCCTATTCAAAATTTGGCGCTGCACTGCACGGCTACCACCGACGCCGCAGCACCGCACCAGCAGGTAGCGGGTCTCAGCAGTCAAACAGCGCCCCCGCTGTCCCGCAAAGCCACCCTATCACTGGGCCCCACCAGCACAGCACAGAAGCAACAATGGCCGCCTCTCACCTTATCACATACTCTCAGCAACTCCAACTGAGAGGTAAGAATTTATACCCTTATGCAGACTCCTGCTAATTAAAAGCACCTGGGCCGAATGAGGAGGAGTGCTGATACCAGGAGGGAAAAGAGCATAGATTCTCTTTTCGCCGCGCAGCGCTGCGCCAAATTTAGAGTAGGTTCCCACTCAAGGAGGCAACCTTGTAGCGGTGAGTAGGCCTATGCTTTCTGATCAAATTGTATACCAATGCCTCTTGTATAGCATGCAGCATAGGGGTAGGTATACAATAAATTGCGCTGAGAAGCCATGGTAATTTCGCTGAGAAGCAGTTACTAGATAAAAGCATAGTATTGAGGATGTGCGATCCAGTTTCACACTCTCACATTTTACATGTATTGTAGAATCTTTCCCTTTTTTTCCCCTCTGGTATCAGCACTCCTCCCCATTCAGCCTAGGTGCTTTTAATTAGCAGGAGACTGCATAAGGGTATATCAATTCCTACCACCTCTCAGTTGGAGTTCCTGAGAGTATGTGATAAGGTGAGCTTTGACAACTGTTCACATGGTGCGGTCCTGCGCGGTGGCCATTGTTGCTTTGGTGCTGTGCTGGTGGGGCCCAGTGCCAAGGTGGATTTGCCAGACAGCGGGGGCGCTGTTTGGCTGCTGGGTCCCACCACCCATTGGTGCAGTTCCGCGGTGGCGGTGGTCGCCGCGCAGCGCTACGACAAATTTAGAGTAGGTTACCACTCAAGGAGGCAACCTTGTCGCGGTGAGTGGGCCTATGATTTTTGATCAAATTGTATACCAATGCCTCATGTATAGCATGGTATACAATAAATTGCGCTGAGAAGCCATGGTAATTACGCTGAGAAGCAGTTACTAGATAAAAGCATAGTATTGAGGATGTGCGATCCAGTTTCACTCTCTCATATTTTACATTTCTAGATGGTAAAGATTTGCCATGTTATACAGATTTCTCAATATACAGCAGTCAACTGTCATGCCATAAGAGAACAGAAGTAAAACAGAATAGAAAGGAGATATAAACTCTACCTGTCCATCTCCGCTTTACAGTGCTTTAGACATCATGGTGGCATTGTCAGTATGGACATTGGCTGACTGCTCCTCTGGATTAACCCGTGCTTTTAGGACCTGGATTATACCCTGGACTGTCTGACTTTCCATTTGCCTTCCATGCTGACACTTGTAGTTTTTCCTGGTTCTTAAACCCTGACTCTGTTTGGATTCCCTGTGACATTCCACTCTGATTATCCAGCATCAACCCCTGGTTCATCTGTTTCCTCTTCCATCTCCACCAGTCAGTGACTACTCTGCACATGCAACTTGGGGATTTGCGGCCAAAGATGAATACCTGCAGTCCCTATGATTCTGATAACAAGATTGGCCAATACAAAGCCTGACTGTGGACGCGTAATTGCGTACAGTACCATGACAATAATTTTCATATATTGTGGTCTCCTGCATGACAGAGTAAAACTCTTTTTTTTTTTTTTACAAAAAACTTGTGTGATATTGGTCTTAAATTGGTGAAGAGCACTGTATACAGCAGCATGCTCCATCTGATGTTGTAGATCTTTCTTCACTGTACTATGTGGCAAATGGTACTCACTACACAGTCTTTGTTTATTAAAATAGCAATAAATGTATAGGGATGGTATTTACAGTCGCATATTATGTATGCAGGGTCGTATTTGCCACTGCACAAGAGATCAGTTAGTCAACTGCACCACACTAAGATCTAGAACTCTTCTAGAATGAACCTGTAACACACATGGAGAGAAAAGCACCATACAGCAACAATGTAGTCAGGCTGTATTTGCTACTAGGCACTGGACCAACGTTGCCTAGGGCAGCAGCTTGTCAGCACCAGTTGACTCTGGGTATATTTTTTTTAATTTTACAGCTCCTTCCCCTACCTCCCAATGGATTCAGTATCTTTGGAGTATAGAAACTGGTGTCCAGAATGCTGGATGAAAGATCTCACATGAAAGTAGACAAGGAGCTCCTCCATACATAAAGTATTAGACGTGATCAATCAGACTGCAAGTGCAGTAATAAATTACTAAATTACCAAGCAAATCTGGCTATGATGTTTTATGGCTCAGACCTAATGGAAATAACTATAGAGTTAAGGTTATGAAATTCATTCACGCTTCGTTTACTGGTAAAAGGTGAATAGCGTTATGGATTCCGTTACCACGGACTATAACGCAATTCTATGACAGAATGCATAACAATAATAAATTTTATGTAGAATTCAGTTATTTTTTTTCCTTTTGCCTGTATTTGGTCTTCATTTGCTTTTACTGGCAAAGTAACCTAATAAAAGATTTACAGTTTAACACAAGGAAGTTTGCTAGTTGTCTTTGGACAGAAAGAAGCTTTTCATTTATTACTGTTATTTCAAGAACATTGCAGCGTTAGTCCCTGGAGCTCAGTTATATGTGGAAAAAAGTAGAGCCCTGCAATAAGTACATCCTAATCATCGTTCAATTTATGCGCCCCGACTATGATAGCAAGTTATTACTTGTTTCACTTGGATAGGAAAATACGTCAGTGCAAAGGCTTTTTATCTAAACACCAATGTAAAGAATAAGACATTTATTTTGGGAGAATAAAACAACTCCTATGTGTTTGTAGAAAATTGCTCTTCTGTATCCATAATGCTTGTCTGTTAATGGCTTTCCCTGGCCTATGCAGGTTATATATCCAGCGGAGGATCCAATATTTCTGTAGTCATACGCAGCGAGGGTATGTTTACACCGTAGGTTGAGTACTGGACTGAGAATAATAATCAAAAGACCCATAATATGCTCTATGGTTATCAAATCTTGCATTTGAGAAAATGGGACAGATACATGTAGTATAAGATATTTATTTTGTATATAAACCCTGAAACTATTTACTCAAACACTCACTCAGGTACATTTCCAGAGCCCTACCTTATATTCCAATCAACTGATACAATGAAACCAAGCTAACATTGTCTGGGTATTCTTGCTCTTTTGAGCACTACTACTCACTTGAATCCTGCCAAAAAGAAAATTCAACATGTGATGTCTCTGTATAGCTAAATGGTTGGCCCTTGAGAAACAAGTGTGCCCAGCCACAGTAACCTTGTAGGGCTTGTCCAGCTTTTTGGACAATTTTACCTATCAATATCAGCATGCTCTACTTGTTAAAAAAAAAAAAATCATACTCAGCTGTTCCTTGATGCTCCATTTCAGCTCCCTTTATTGGTTTTCCTATCCCCATTCTATAAACCTCCAAACAGATGGGGGTCACATGCTCTATTGCAGCCAATGACTGGTCTTTGCAGTGACATGTCCCCAAGTGGTATGTTACTGCTGGGTCATATGCCACTTGGGGACACATCACCGCTGAGGCCCACCATAGGCTGCTGTGGCGCATGTGACCCTTCACTCAGCTTCATAGTGGCTGTGGACTAGCTGCTATATGTCTCCCATGGAATACAATATCCACAATATTGAACATTATAGAAAAGTACTGAGCAGTACAGATGTGAATAAAGCATTAGAGGTGAGATAGAAAATAATATTTTTACATGTAAGATTGGTAAAGAAGAGTGATTTACATTTTCAATATTTTTTCTAACTTTAAAAAAAAAAAAGTCTACGTAATTTTTAGTCACCTTAGGGGACTTGTACATGTGATCTTCTGATCACTTGCACCATAGACTGCCATTGAATACTATTGCAGTCTATGGGAAGCATTTTGCTATAACAGACCTGGGAATCTTCACAAGGCTCAAGGCTGTCCTAGCAACCGATCGGAGCCCTGCAAATACGCCGCAGTGGACTATTGACAGTGGCATCTGAAAGGTTAAATAATTGGGACCGACGCTCCCAGTCACTGCTGACGAGTGTCAGCAGTATTACACAGCTGGCACTCACCATGTAGGAAGTGAGCGCAGCTTGTGAGGCCGCTCCATACAACCCCTTATCGCTTATGATGTACATGTACGTAATATAGCGTTAAGGGGTGAAAATAGTGCTAACCAGTGTCTCCCTAAAAAATAATTGATAACAGTGCCCCTAAAATATTATTTGCCACTGTTGCTTTAACAGTGCCAGTCACAGAGTTCACCTAACAGTGCCAGCCCCAGTATAACAATGCCAGCCACATCACTGACCCATGTCAGTGCCCTTAAAATCGGAGCCGGCTACAGTGGCCCTTTAAAGTACCAGTCAACAGCCCCCTCTCTTACCTTAGGTTGTTTGATAGGTGGCTGCTATCATGACAACACTGGTGGTTCAGTGGTGGCAATAGAAGTTGTTGGGTGAAAGAGGTATCTGGCACCTTTTTTATACTGACAGCACGTACACGCTCAATTGAGGTGTTAGGAGGAGGAATCGTGCCATGTGCCATCCTGACACATGAGAAGCACTACTGACCGTCCATCTATCTCACCTCTACCCTGAGTACAAATGAGTTAACACAGGGTAAGAGTCTGGAATGTGGCATTTTATTACCTGTATCTACACACTTGTTAGCACGTCATAACTGCAGTGTGACAAGAACCAGTGTAGGGTGTGGTGTTAAACAAAAATAACATTAATATTGGAGGCAGGTTTCATAGAAGTAAATAGGACCACATTTTCTAAGTCAGTATTGGCCTAATGGCAAGATTATTGTATTTGGAAAGATTCCAGGGTAAAATATGGCTCCAGATTTATCATGTGGTGAGAAAATCCCTGAGAGCACATACTATTAATACCAGTTTTCATATAGAACAGTTTATTCAGATATGCAGGGTTTTCTTTCTTTACATAAAAAAATCTGGACCTTTCTGCCTATGAAAAATGTTCTGACCATTGCCAAAATATGTCCTGCTAAACACTGCTCTGCTTTCTTAAGTGAATGGGGTAGATTAATCAACACTGGAGTAAGGCACCATTCAGATAACCGGATTTTTGGTCCGCATTTTTGTGGATCAGATACGGACCAATCCATTTCAAAATACAGACAGCATTATGCCACAGGTTGTTACAATTACAGCTGTACCAGATATGTTTACATTAAAGTTATGCACTAAAACTAGCTCATAATCGAATAAACTTTTTTTTTTCTGTACTTTTACTACTACTAGATTTACTAATGTGTCTGCACTAAAAAATCTGTCTAGAAAAGAGGTGCAAATTGGCACACTTTGGCACAACTAGGGTTTCTAAACTCCCCCCCCCCCGACATACTCATTAAGGGGGTGGGGCTTAGTGTAAAGAGGGTCGGGCTTCACAGGAAAGGGACGGGGCAAAGATTTGCCATTTTGCGCCAAAACTTTGGAGCAATTCTGGCTTAAAAATCTGTCTTAAATTAAGCCAACCAATAGCTGGTATAGAATCAGAGAAAAGTGTCAATCCCTGTGCAAGGTGTAGCATCCAGCCTGAGCTATGATGAATTAGGGTCAGGGCTAGGCATCAAAGCGGTATATCAGACGCTGTTTTGTTAACAGCGTCTGATATACCTGCTACCTGGTCCTCTGGTGGTCCCATTTGCTGGGATCGACCACCAGAGGACCAGGTAACTCTGTAAAGTAGCACCAAGCACCACACTAACCCCCCCTCCCCCCTGTCACTTAATAACCCCTTGTTAACCCCTGATCACCCCATATAGACTCCCTGATCACCCCCCGTCACTGATCACCCCCGTGTAAGGCTCCATTCACATGTCCATATGTGTTTTGCGGATCCACGGATTCGCGCCACGGATCCGCGGATCTGCAAAACATGGACACCGCCAATGTACTTTCCGCATTTTGCAGATCCGCACATTGCCAGAACTATATAGAAAATGCCTTTTCTTGTTCGCAATTGCGGACAAGAATAGGACATGTTCTATATTTTTGCGGAACGGAAGTGCAGACCTGGAAGTGCGGATCCGCAATTCCGGATCCGAGCAGGACAAAGTCTGTCCCCATAGAAATGAATGGGTCCACAATTCCGTTCCGCAAACAGAATTGCAGACGTGTGAATGGGGCATAAGGGTCCCTTATCACCGCCAGTTAGTTAGCTACTTGTTAGGTAGTTAGCGCCCAGCCCACCGCACTCACTGATTTTGGCAAAGATTTTTTCATCCACATTGATCGATGCAAATGAAAAAATTTGTGCTGTTCATTTTTTTTCTTTTTTCAGCCCAGAGGCTGAACGGGAAAAAAAAATCTCATTACCCGTATGCTCAATTTAAGGAGAATAGCAGAAACTCCTAATGCTGGCCATACGTGTAATGATTGCGGAGACCCTCAAATGCCAGGGGAGTGCAAACACCTCACATGTGACCCCATTTTAGAAAGAAGACACCCCAAGGTATTCCGTGAGGGGTATGGTGAGTTCATGCAAAATTTTATTTTTTGTCACAAGTTAGTGGAATATGAGATTTTGTAAAAAAAAATAAAAAAAAATCCGCTAACTTGTGCCAAATTTTTTTTTTTTTTCTGTGAACTCGCCATGCCCCTCACGGAATACCTAGGGGTGTCTTCTTTCCAAAATAGGGTCACATATGGGGTATTTATACTACCCTGGCATTTTAGGGATCCTAAAGCGTGAGAATCCAAATGCGTAAAAATGCCCTGTGAAATCCTAAAGGTACTCGTTGGAATTTGGGCCCCTTTGCGCATCTTGGCTGCAAAAAAGTGTCACACATGTGGTATCGCCGTACTCAGGAGAAGTAGGGCAATGAGTTTTGGGGTGTATTTTTATACATACCCATACTTTGTGTGATAAATATTGCTGTAAATGACAACTTTTAAAAATTTTTTTATACAAAGTTGTCAGTTTACAGAGATATTTATCTCACCCAACATGGGTATATGTAAAAATACACCCCAAAACACATTTCCCTACTTCTCCTGAGTATGGTGATACCACATGAGTGACACTTTTTTGCAGCCTGGGTGCGCAAAGGGGCCAAATTCCAACGAGTACCTTTAGGTTTTACATGGCTTCTCACAATTTAGCCCCGCCCAAAATGCCAGAACAGTACAAACACCCCACAAATTACCCCATTTTGGAAAGAAGACACCCCAAGGTATTCGCTGAGGGGCATAGTGAGTCCATGAAAAATTGAACTTTTTGTCAAAAGTTAGCAGAAAGGGAGACTTTGTGAGAAATAACAATAAAAAAATCAATTTCCGTCAACTTGTGCCAAAAAAAAAATCTTCTATGAACTCGCCATGCCCCTCACGGAATACCTTGGGGTGTCTTCTTTCCAAAATGGGGTCACATGTGGGGTATTTATACTGCCCTGGCATTTTAGGGGCCCTAAAGCGTGAGAAGAAAAATGCGTAAAAATGCCCTCCTAAAAGGTACTCATTGGTTTTAGGGCCCCTTTGCACATCTTGGCTGCAAAAAAGTGTCACATATGTGGTATCGACGTACTCAGGAGAAGAAGGGCAATGTGTTTTGGGGTGTATTTTTACATATACCCATGCTGGGTGAGAGAAATATCTCTGTAAATTGACAACTTTGTATAAAATTTTTTAAAAAGTTGTCATTTACAGAGATATTTCTCACACCCAGCATGGGTATATATAAAAATACACCCCAAAACACATTGCCCTACTTCTCCTGAGTACGGCGATACCACATGTGTGACACTTTTTTGCAGCCAAAATGCGCAAAGGGGCCCTAAAACCAATGAGTACCTTTAGGATTTCACAGGGCATTTTTACGCATTTTGGATTCTCACGCTTTAGGTTCCCTAAAATGCCAGGGTAGTATAAATACCCCACAAGCACCCCATTTTGTAAAGAAGACACCCCAAGGTATTCCGTGAGGGGCATGTTGAGTTCACAGAATTTTTTTTTTTTTGGCACAAGTTAGCGGAAATTGATATTTTATTCTTTTTTATTTTTGTTTTTTTACAAAGTCTCATACTTCACTAACTTGTGACAAAAAATAAAATTTTACATGAACTCACCATACCCCTCACGGAATACCTTGGGGTGTCTTCTTTCTAAAATGGGGTCACTTTTGGGGTATTTATATTGCCCTGGCATTTTAGGGGCCCCTAAAGCTTGAGCAGCCATGTAAAACCTAAAGGTACTCGTTGGAATTTGGGCCTCTTTGCGCACCCAGGCTGCAAAAAAGTGTTACTCATGAGGTATCGCCGTACTCAGGAGAAGTAGCGCAATGTGTTTTGGGGTGTATTTTTACATATACCCATGCTGGGTGAGAGAAATATCTCTGTAAATGACAACTTTTTAAAATTTTTTATACAAAGTTGTCAGTTTACAGAGATATTTCTCTCACCCAACATGGGTATATGTAAAAATACACCCCAAAACACATTGCCCTACTTCTCCTGAGTACGGCGATACCTCATGAGTAACACTTTTTTGCAGCCTGGGTGCGCAAAGAGGCCCAAATTCCAACGAGTACCTTTAGGTTTTACATGGCTGCTCACAATTTAGCCCCGCCCAAAATGCCAGAACAGTAAACACACCCCACAAATGACCCCATTTCGGAAAGTAGACACCCCAAGGTATTCACTGAGGGGCATAGTGAGTTCGTGGGAGATTTTATTTTTTTGCCAGAAGTTAGCAGAAATGGAAACTTTATTATTATTATTTTTTCCTCAGAAAGTGTCATTTTCCGCTAACTTGTGAAAAAAAATGAACTCACCATGCCCCTCCGCGAATACTTTGCGGTGTCTTCTTTCTAAAATGGTGTCATTTGGGGGGTATTTATACTATCCTGGCATTCTAGCACCTTAGGAAACATGACAGGTGCTCAGAAAGTCAGAGCTGCTTAAAAATGCGGAAATTCACTTTTTTTTTTGTTTGTTAGTTTGTAAACGCTATAACTTTTACCCAAACCAATAAATATACACTTATTGGATTTTTTTTTAATCAAAGACATGTAGAACAATACATTTTTCGAAAAATTTATATAGAAATGTAGTTCCTTCACAGTGTTTCCCACCCAGTCCTCTGCAGAAAGATCAGATTTGGCACCTGCAGCCCATGCCCATCAGTCTTTCACCTCACCCCCTTGCAAATCAGCCAAGCAGTCAGAGCTCCAAGTCATGCAGTAAACTCTCATACTTTTTGATGACTCTGTTGGCAGGGTTTCCCCGGCCCATCCACCTAGCCATGCCCCAGAAGTGGAAGACATTGAATGCACTGATGCCCAACCACTTATGTTGCAGGATGAGGACATGGGAATACCACCGCAGCACGTCTCTGATGATGAAACACCGGTGCCAACTGCTGTGGCTTTCTGCAATGTGCAGACCAACAAGGAGGGCAGGGGTCATCAATGGATGGAAGATGATGTGGAGGATGATGAGGTCCTAGACCCAGACTGGACTGAAGGTCTTGCTAGTGACGTGTACAGTTCTGAGGAAGAGGCGGTGGTCGCACAGAGGCAAAAGCACAGCAAAAGAGGGAGCAGGGTGCAAAAGCGCAGCAACTATTACGGGAACTCTCTCCTCTGTCTGGGTGCCTGTGGCCTACATTAATGATAATCGCCTGCTCCATTGCTGGGGGACATGAAGCCTGTTTTGCTGATACGGGACCTCTCTCCTCTGTCAGGTTGCTAGGGCCTAAATTACTGGAAGTGGCCTGTTCCATTGCCGGGTGACATGAAGCCTGTTTTCCCATGCATTGACCTCTCTAATTGCCTGTTGCTTTGGTGGGTGACATTAACCTCTTTTTGCCGTGCATTGACCTCTCCTCTGTCTGGGTGCCAGGAGCCTACATTTATGATAATCGACTTCTGCATTGCTTTGTTTGCTGTTACGTGACCTCTCCCCTCTGTCTGGGTGCCAGGGGCCTAAATTACTGAAAATGGCTTGTCCCATTGCTGGGTGACATGAAGCTTCTTTTGACTTGCATTGCCCTCTCCTCTGTCTGGGTGCCAGGGGCCTACATTTCAGATAATTGCCTGTTGCTTTGCTGGGTGACATGAAGCCTGTTTTGCTGTTATGGGACCTCTCTCCTCTGTCAGGGTGCTAGGGCCTACATTACTGAAAGTGGCCTGTTCCATTGCAGGGTGATATGAAGCCTCGTTTGCCGTGCATTGCCCTCTCCTCTGTCTGGGTGCAAGGGGCCTACATTACTGATAATCGCCTGTTGCTTTGGTGGGAGACATTAACCTCTTTTTGCCGTGCATTGCCCTCTCCTCAGTCTAGGTGCCTGCGGTCTACATTAATGATAATCGCTTGTTCCATTGCTGGGTGACATGAAGCCTGTTTTGCTGTTACGGGACCTCTCTCCTCTGTCAAGGTGCTAGGGCCTAAATTACTGAAAGTGGCCTGCTGCAATAGTGGGTGACATGAAGCCTCTTTTGCCGTGCATTTCCCTCTCCTCTGTCTGAGTGCCAAGGGCCTACATTTCAGATAATCGCCTGTTGCTTTGGTGGGTGACATTAACCTCTTTTTGCCGTGCATTGACCTCTCCTCTGTCTGGGTGCCTGCGGCCTACATTAATGATAATCGCCTGTTCCATTGCTGGGTGACATGAAGCCTGTTTTGCTGTGACGGGACCTCTCTCCTTTGTCAGGGTGCCAGGGGCTTCCATTTCTGATAATTGCCTGCTGCATTGGTGGGTGATATTAACCTCTTTTTGCCTTGAATTGACCCATCCTCTGTCTGGTTGCCAGGGGCCTACATTTATGATAATCGACTGCTGCATTGCTGAGTAACATGATGCCTGTTTTGCTGTTACGTGACCTCTCTCCTCTGGCAGGGGCCTACATAACTGAAAATGGCCGATTCCATTGCTGGGGGACATGAAGCCTCTTTTGCCGTGCATTGCAGGTGTGATATATAGATTTTCTTCCTGCCTTAAAACTAGCTGGTCAGTTGTACTCTGTGGTGCTTCTGGAGTTGCCAGTTTTCTACTTTAAGCTAAGTCTTTTCTTTCCTTATTGTATTGTGTTTGTTATATTTACGGTTGTATCTAGGCCTGAGACAGAGACTTCCATTCGTCCATCTGGGGAGGAATGGGTTATCTATGGTTCTTACCTTATTCCAGGGCCGTATAGGGAAATTAGGGCCTAGGTATACAGCATATGAATATTCCTACCTTCATGGTCTATTCATATTGATAGGTAGTTAGGGGCCCGGATTAGGAATGTTTAGGAGGTGACCTGTTCCTTCCCTAGTTTCCAGGCCCAGTTACTGTTCCCCTTCCCTCCTGTGTTGAGTGTGGAGTTTTTCCCCCACACTGATCGTGACACACACATTTGAAGGGGAATTTTTGTACACATTATAAGGAGCTATTGCTTGCACTGGCACACAGGATAATGGGGGTTATACTGGCACACAATATAAGGGGTATTGTTTGCACCAATTCACATTATAAAATGGTATTTTTGTACTGGAGCACATTATAAGGGAGTTTTTTGTACTGGCGCACAATATAAGGGAGTTTTTTTGTACTGGCGCACAATATAAGGGAGTATTTTTTGTACTGGCACACATTATAAGGGTGTATTTTTTGTACTGGCACTCATTATAAGGAGGTGTTTTTTGTACACACACTGTAAGGGAGCAATTTTTGTACTGGCACACATTATTAGGAGGCATTTTTTATACTGGCGCACATTATAAAGGGGTATTTTTGTACTGGAGCACATTACAAGGGACATTTTTGTACTGGCACACATAAGGGGTTATTTTTTGTACTGGTACACATTATAAGAGGTTATTTTTTGTACTTGCACACATTAGCAGGAATTTTTGTGGGTTGTTTGATGGGGTGTTCAAAGGGTGGGAGGATTATAGAAAAGAAAGAAACTAAGATGTCTGTTGGTCAAACTCTGCAGAGATTAGTGTTCGGCGCGAATATTCCAATGGAGAATTTTAATAGCGACTATCGCATTTTTGAGAATTTGCGAATATTTAGAATATACTGGTATATATATTTATATTTTCGAATATTCTACTTTTTTTTTCATCAGTAACCTCCCTTTTTGCTTGTGGGCCAATGAGAAGGCTGCAATGTCTCTGTCTGAGCTTAGCAACATTCCCAGCAAACAATAGGAAAGTTGCTTACCCATTTAGTATATAAGAACCTCCCCAGCATCCATCTTCTACAGATTATTGCAGTTCTGAGAGAGACAGCAGTTTCATTTGCGAATATATGAAGAATATTCTACCAAATATTCGCGAAATATCGCAAATTCGAATATTGCACCTGCCGCTCATTACTAGCAGAGATAAGATGGCTGAAAGAAATCATCATGATAGTCTGGTCTGAATGGAGAAGATGAGGAAAGAGAACATCTACATCAGAGGGGACATCACTGGATGTAAGAGGTATGTGGTGCTGTATTACCCTGTATGTTTTATAATGCTGTATGTAATGTTTTCCAATTATGTCTTTTACAGTAGGGCTAGAGGGATGGGGTGAAGTATTTCCACTTGAACTGTTCTGTTTGTGGCTCCCTGAATTGGAGGTTATTGTGGGTGCATGCCAACTCATCTTTAATGTGACTGGAGAGACCCTCCCAGAGAGCTATCACAAGTGCCTTATTATTCCGGGAATACATCATTCTAGTGTATAGAACAGTATGGCATACAGTATGGCTGACCATGAGTTTGCCCTGGCAAAGGTGCAGAAAGGAAGAGGCAGCTGAAGTAGTACAGTCTGGTTCTTCAAAGACCCAGTGAAAGGTAGTTAGGAACTTCTGTAGGTTACTGGTCAGAGAGTAATTTCTTTCCCAAAGTGAGGTACCTCAGGTGAGAGTTTCACCTGACATGAGAGAGACCAGGAAGCCTGCTTCCGACCAGTTGGTAGAGAACTGGTCAGAACCCTTGGCCTAATTTTGGGTCCCCTTCATAATGAGAAGGGAGTAGCAGATGTAACCGTTCCCACATGCACATTGGTGGGTGTGATGCCAATGCCCACAGTGGTCAGAACAGTGCACATGCCAAGGCACAGTCGTGAACTGCACGTAGCTATGCTACATTTGTAACTAAGATAAGAGAAGAACAAAGGTTCTATACCCTGTACGGTAATGCCTTTATTTTGAAGTTTTATATTCTCTGTGCTGCTGTAACATTGTGAATTTCTCCATGGTGGGACTATTAAAGGATTATCTTATCTTTTTTCATATCTTAACCTCATGCGACCATTAATGCAAATTTTGAGAGACTTTTATTTAATATTATTTTCTTTGTTCTAGAAGGGGACAGTGGAAGATCTTTAAATTATGTAATTTAAGTAGGCTTTTAGCGCTAAAATTTGATACTTCTGCTAAGTACATGGATCTTGGTCAGCTCAGAGGAAGTTTTCTATAATTAAATTCAGTATTTCACTTAAAATCTGAGTCAAGATGTGTTTACACAAGTAGATAATCATTTGAAAAATTGTGAAATTGGTAGATAATGGTCAGTTATCGAGTAGTATAAGAGCATTGAACAATCGAATGACAAGCGATAATTGTTCAGTTTCTTGTTCTTAAGAACGCCGATAAAGACACCTAAATCATAATTTCTCATCCATATTTCCACAAGTGTAAACAGGTATTATTTACAGCACAGACAATCCACCGTGAGTATGGAATCCAACTGTTTGCCTGACAAACAATCTATTACACGACCGCACTGACAAATTTTTACATGATACTCTGCGCATCTAAAGGTTTGTTGTGCGAACGTTAATGACTCGAATAACTACTCAATCGTCCCTTGATCAAACCAATTATCTTCTTGTGTAAAGGGGCATATAAGGCTTTGTGGACTTATGGAGTGAGAGTCTCTGATTCATATCTCTCCCACATACTGCTGATTGATAGCTTGTCCCGAATAAGGTTCTGCATTCCATCAAGATAATGATTTGCTGAAGGAAAGTGGTAAAAGTACTTGATTTTGGTGGTAAAAGACAGAATATGTATTGTATCATCCACCCTGGTAATCTTAGAAGGGTAGGGATACATATCTTACTTTTATCAGTCTTTTGTGAAATTTATGTGGACCCATAATTGATCAGAAGAACAAAGGAGCTATGATTCTTGAGGGAACATCATGGACCCTGTGCATGTACTGTGCTAATTTTATCTGATTATGATAGTACAGAACCCCTTCCATAACAAATATATACAACAGCATAACATTAACATTAAGGTGATGTTATGTATATTTGTTGTGTGGAAAAATTGGCCACATGAACATTTTTTGCAGTCACACTTCATTGTAACGAATCAATTTTTTTCCTAAAATTGCTGCTGCACGTGTAAGGACATGGAGCAAGGAACTCTGGGAATCTCCCACGCCATGCATTCAGCCAGTCAGCAGCATTTTTTGGCTTGTATTAGAAGGGAAAAATAGAGCTTATTAGGGGTATAGAGGGGTATTAGAGGGGAAAAATAGAGCTTATTAGGCATTGTGTGGTGAAGCGAGAAAATTACAGCCCTTTTTGGCATGTATTAGTGGCAAAAAAATATATTATTTGCTGTTGAGCGGTGCAGTTATATGTTCTAAAGCCCTTTTTTGCGTGTATTAGTGGCACAAAAAAAAGTATTTGCCGTTGTGTGGTGAAGTGAGAAAATTACAGCCCTTTATGTCGTGTATTAGTGTAAAAATATATATTTGCCATTAAGGGGTGCAGTTATATGTTTTAAAGCCCTTTTTGGCGTGTATTAGTGGCAAAAAAATATATATTTGCTGTTCAGTGATGCAGTTATAGGTTCTAAAGCCTTTTGTGGCATGTATAAGTGTAAAAAAAAAAGGCCTATTTGCCTTTCAGCGGTGCAGTTATATGTTTTAAAGCCCTTTTTGTTGTGTATTAGTTCAGTGGTGCAGTTATATATTCTAAAGCACATTTTGGCATGTATTAGTTGCAAAAAAATTATATGTTTGCTGTTCAGCGGTGGTTATATGTTCTAAAGCCCTTTTTGGCGTGTATTAGTGGCAAAAAATATATATATTTGCCGTTCAGTGATGCAGTAATAAAGCCTTGGCGTGTATAAGCAGAAAAAAAATGAGGGCCTATTTGCCTTTCAGCGGTGCAGTTATACGTTTTAGAGCTCTTTTTGGCATGTATTAGTGTCAAAAAAATATATATTTGCCGTTCAGCATTGCAGTTATATATTCTGAAGCACCTTTTGGCGTGTATTAGTGGCAAAAAAAATATATATTTGCCGTTCAGTGATGCAGTAAAGTTATATGTTCTACAGCCTTTTGTGGCGTGTATAAGTGGGAAAAAAGTAAGGGCCTATTTGCCTTTCAGTGGTGCAGTTATATGTTCTAAAGCCCTTTTTGGCGTGTATTAGTGGCAAAAAAATATATATTTTGCTGTCCAGCAGTGCAATTATATGTTCTAAAGCCCTTTTTGGCGTGTATTAGTGGCAAAAAAATATATATTTGCGGTTCAATGGTGCAGTTATATGTTCTAAAGCCCTTTTTGGCATGTTTTAGTGGTACAAAAATATATATTATTTGCTGTTCAGCGGTGCAGTTATATGTTCTAAAGCACTTTTTGAAAGTGTATGAGGGGGGGAAATAAGGCTTATTAGTAGAGTTGAGCGAACCCGAACTGTATAGTTCGGGTTCATACCGAACTTTACGGTTTTCCGCACCCGGACCCGAACATTTCCGTAAAAGTTTGGGTTCGGGTTTGTTGTTCGGCGATTTCTTCCCGCTTTTTGAAAGGCTGCAGGGCAGCCAATCAACAAGCGTTTCACTACTTTGCCCTAAGAAGCCATCATAGCCATGCCTACTATTGGCTTGGCTGTGATTGGCTAAGTGCAGCATGTGACCCAGCCTCTATATAAGCTGGAGTCACGTAGCGCCACACATCACTCTGCTGCTTTTAGTGTAGGGACAGGTTGCTGCCACTGCTGTGAGGGAGAGATTAAGGAAGAAATCTGTTGAACTTAGTGGTGTTACATCTTCAAACTATAGCAATTATTGAGGGTGCTATGCTACATATTTGTACCTAGCCCTGAGCCCATTGATACTGCAAAATAATTTTTAATCCATCTGTTACTGAAGTTGGGGTCTTTTAGCAACTGCAGTGTCCTTGGAACTGTATGTGACCTGCATGTGTGCAAGCCTATCGAAATCAAATTAGAGCTTGGGAAAGAAGACCCCCCCCCCTTCCTCATTATTACAGTGGCCCTTTTGGTTTATCAAAAAATACTGAACTAAAATTCCCCAATTCAAAAATCTCCGCTACAGGCCTATGCCCGTGATCCATCCACTCTCAGGCATATCCCACTGTACACAATAGAATATTTTACAATAGCACTCTCCACAGAACAACGAGACCGCACCAAAACCACCCATTGGGATTCCCATCAGGCAGAATATCCCAACCAATACCCGTACGTGGTCCCACTAAAATACTCCCCCTTCTGATTAACCAAAACCACCCTGCAACGTTACTAATGGCCTCCCCTATTCGGACCACCACCGGAGAACAATTAGATGACATTATTATTTCTGAAGGAGGGATTCATTCCCCCCCTCTTGAAAATATATCGGTCCTTACAGTACACACCACCAATAGTGCAGCCCACTCTACCCCTCATACAGAGGTTCACAACACCAATCCAATACACCATGCGTTACTAGACAACCGGCCTGAAGAACAGACCACCCCCACATATATTGATCCACCTTCTTCTCCGAATGACCTTTCCACTCAGTCTCCACCAACCAATCTGACACTTTTTTAGCCCTACCCCCCAATCGCTCAGAAAGCCCTTTTTTAGGAAAACTCTCAATAATAACCCTCAATAAACCATCACAATCAAACCCCCCCAACAAAACAAATACTCTCAAGTATACAAGTACTGAGCCTCTTTTTCACTCCCATGGGCCCGTCTCCCTCCTCATCCCCCCACAACCTCCAAAACTTGAAACTTACACAAATTTTCAGCCCAGTTCCACCATCACGCAAAAGAACAAAAAACTATTTTGGGGATGCAGAGGGGGAAAAACAAAACACCCCAAAAAAGAAAAAGTCCAAACTTCAGCCTGTAGTATTATAGAACCAACTAATTCCACCTTTGCAGTTACTACTACACTAATAGACCCCCTCCACAACGAACAAGGTAAGGTTAGAACAACTACACAGACTACAAAAAAAGACACAAAAGGAATATTCAACTTGTCCAAATATAAACTCAAACCAAATGAACTAAGTCTACTCAGCAAAGGGCTTTCCTTTTGCCCGACTAATGGCCCTGACTCCTTTGAACTATTTGTAGATCTGAATCAGTGGATCCGGAAACTGACATTAAAAAGGCATTTCGCAATTAAGAATTTTATCTCAGGAGAGAGAGGGGATTCTATACCGATATTTAATATCAACAGCAAAAATAAAAATAAAACACTAGAACCTATTGCCACCAACGCTAAGGATGACATAACCACCACGCCAATTCCGTCCGGCCTAAAAAGCAAATCATTCTTTTATCTACTAGAAAGTAGGGGCCCTTTTTAGAAAGTTTTCTTAACCTTGTTCTAGACCAGGCATGCTCAACCTGCTTGCCCTCCAGCTGTTGTAAAACTACATCTCCCACCATGCCCTGCTGTAGGCTGATAGCTGTAAGCTGTTCAGGCATGCTGGGAGTTGTAGTTTTGCAACAGCTGGAGGGCCGCAGGTTGAGCATGCCTGTTCTAGATGATGTCAAAACTCTAACCAAAACCTCAGACCACCTTCTAATAACCTTAACGCCCAACTGCCTACTGCGTCAGGGTCCGGTTCTTCACCCAGGGATAGAGAGACTACGGCTGACAGCTTGGAAACGGAACATGAGCAATTAAGAGCCAAAGGTCTCTCAGATCAATACCCTTTTGTTCAGCAAGAAACAAGTAACTTCTCAAATCTACATGAGAACATGGAAAGCCTTCTTAAAGTTTTCAGGTACTAGTAGCTTTCAAGATCAGAATCCCAACATACCTCTTATACTGGATTTTCTGCAGGCTGGTCTGGAAAAAGGGTTAAGACCAAGTACGTTAAAAGTACAGATTTCCGCTTTGACTAATTTTTTTGAAGTGAAGTTGGCAGACCTTCCCCTAATTAAGCGCTTTGTGAAAGGAGCATACAGGAAATGTCCGGTAGTCCATTCCATAATCCCACCTTGGGATTTAAACCTTGTCCTGCAGGTGCTAATGGATGAGCCCTTTGAACCTGTACAGGAAATATCATTAAGTCCTCACCTGGAAAACTACCTTTCTTCTGGCAATAACATCTGCCAGACGGGTAGGAGAAATCCAGGCCTTTTCCTGCAGAGCTCCATATTTCACGGTCCTGGAAGATAGCATCATCCTGAGGCACTCTCCTTCCTTCTTACCAAAAGTGGCATCGAAATTTCATCGCCAACAAGAGATCTGTCTGCCTTCCTTTTGCAACACTCCATCTACAGATGCAGAAAGAAAGTTTCACAACTTAGATATAAGGAGGTGTTTGTTAGTTTATCTAGACGTCTCAAAAGAAACCAGGAAGTCGGACCATCTTCTCCTTCAGTACCAGGGCCAGAATAAAGGAGCAGCGGCAAGTAAAAGCAACATATCCAGGTGAATAGGGAACACCATTGAATTCTGCTATCAACAAAAAAATCTGGTACCTCCTACCAGCATCAAAGCTCATTCAACTAGAGCTGTGTCAACTTCCTGGGCTGAGAATGCCTCGGCCTCTATAGAACAAATCTGCAGGGCAGCCACCTAGGCTAGCCCAAATACGTTCTTTAGTTCTATAAGTTGAATGTTCTAGATTCGGACTTGTCCTTTGGCAGAAAAGTTTTGTCTGCGGTAGTCCCACCCTAAATCAATTTTTCTTTCTCTATTAATCCTCCTGGAGTGCCGTTGTGGAGGCGCCCGGAAAAGAGTCAATTTCTCTTACCGGTAATTGGTTTTTCCAATAGCCTCCACAATGGCACTGGATTCCCTACCCATGTATTAAATTGTTGTGTTGGGACATATTATGTTTTCATCATCATTTTTGTTATTAACTGTTGTGTATTATCAATACAGTTTCCTTTGGTTCAATCTCAACCGAGTCCTATATCATTAACTGAAGCAGGTAAGGGGAGGGGGCCTTTTAAACCTGGACTTCTACGTTGTTTCCTGTCCTGGGGAGGCGGGGACACCCTCCTGGAGTGCCGTTGTGGAGGCTATTGGAAAAACCAATTACCGGTAAGAGAAATTGACTCTTTTTTATATATAATTTTTTTTTTATATGTATCTATATTCCGTATCTTTGTATCCACTCAAATATGCATTCGTTACCTATGTTCTTAATTATTTATGTATTTATATGACCTTTTCTATCTATATTTATTTATATAGATATTTATTCATTTATTTAGGTATACCTTTTATCCCATTATTCTTTATGTATTTTATGTTTTTTTTTTTCATTTAGAGATAAGTGTATTATGATGAATTAATTATTGTTATTTTTATTACTTTTACGAGTACTGATCTTGGGAGGTAGCTCCTTTTATTCAAAATCCCACTTTTTTTGAACATTTAGCACTATAGCCATCAGAAGGTAGACATTCCTTACATCACCTCTACCACCACTTCTACCAACATAGGGCACTCTAAACTAACTCCACACCACCCCCACCAACATGGGGCAGTATACGAAAACAAATGTACCCATCACGATTGATTTTTAGGACACCTAACTACACAATATAATAGATTGTCTTGCCCATATATCACATATATATTTCTTGCTCATATACCACCAATATGAAATGGTAGACGAATATTTATTCCCACCCAGTCCCTAGGATGCATCACCTAGATCAAAATTTTGTGAATACGGGCTTCCTAACCCAAGTTAACTTACATTTAATTATTTAATTATGCACCCATACATTTTCTATCCATTTTTATTTTTTATTGCCTTCCTAACATGGGTTTATATTAATACTAAATTTATTGTCCTTCATTCCCTTGTTCCTCAAACCCCTCCCCCCCTACACACACACATGTGCAACTTGGGCCCGTGCACTCCATTGGTGCGTTCCACATGACTCCCGATCACATGATCCAATTCCCGATCACATGATCCAATACCCGATCACGTGATCGGCACTCCAATCACGTGACTCGGTCTTGTTCGGCACACAAACCAGGATAGAATGCCCTCCCATCCAGCGCTGATATACAGATCTAAACTAACTTCACTCTCCCTAATCCTCTCCTGGAGATAGTATATCTTGCTGGTATTAAAAATCCGGATCGCGACACTTCCGATGCGTTCCACAGTGGAACGCACGCTGGAACCGGAAGTAATACCAGTTCCAACTACCGCAGCGTCCCTCTTCTTACTCACCCTGCTGAATGTATAATGTAATGAAAAGTAAGGCATTATTCATATATATATATATCTGTATATTCATCCACTTGTAGTGGTATATGAATATAATGACCCGAATTCGCCACCTCCGATGCGCTACAGTTTGGAACGCATACAGGAACCGGAAGTGACGTCCACCTTTGGATTTCTGGCGGTGTTTCTGTTTTTTCTGTTTGTCTGCTTTAAATACCACCCTATTTGTGCTGTACACATACTGCTCCTGATGACGGGGTCCCATTACTTCATTACTCCCCTTCCCTGGCTTTGGAATAAAGAATGGTTCAAGAAACACCGTGGAGTGATTACCGTCCTTTCTGACAAATCTACAGGCGACCCAGGCGCAGGAGGTAGTAATGTGGGTGTCTTGAGTTTATCCCACATTACCCTCCTGGGTGAAGTGAGTCATAATTACCTTGACATTGATTTTAAAGAAATCTTTATTTTGCATTTTTTGCATTTTTTAGATTTTATATGTTTATAATTTACTTGTGAGTTTTACTGTCTATTTTGCATCATTCTGATATATGACTGATCTCTGCCTAGGGCATTTTGCCTACCTCTACTTCACTACACAGATCCACACAATCCTCACCATAGCTTTTACCTAACCACCACCTAGATACCACCTAAGTGGTCTTGGCGCCGCCTATGGTGGTCCTTTCCTTTTTTTGGGTCCTCTCCTTTGGTCCTGTCTCTGGCGTGTTCTACGCCTCACCCCATATGTTTCCCTATCACCTATCCTAAAGTCTTAAGGATAGGTGAGACCACTGGCAGCCTGCCCACCTATTGATATCAGAATAATTTCCTATACGTCCTGTATCTCCATACCTACCTTTTCTCCTGTGCCTTCCCTTTGGCACCCTGCCAAGTTATCCCAGGATCTTTCATCCGAAAGTCCTGGTGATTAACACTCTTTTTTCTCCCTTGTCTCTGACTCGTGTGTGCCAGCCTGCCAGGGACATCAGTCTAATTATTTTTTGGTAGCTCAGTGGAGGAAAAATTCCTTTTTTCTGGGAGGTCAAGTCCCCCTCAATTACCTATTTTATAATTTTGGGGTGACATAGTGCATTTCTGTAGATGGGGAAATAAACCCGTACTGTCATACCACAGAGCACGTTTGCATACACCGCTGAAAAACCTATTTAAAAATTTTACGGTGACATAGTGCATTTCTGTAGTTTGTGGAATAAACCCTTACTATCGTACCACAGAGCACGTTTGCATACACCACCGAAAAACTTATTTTAAAATTTTGCGCTGAAAAACTGCATTTCTGTAGTTGGGGGAATTAACCCGTACTGTTGTGCCACAAAGCACTTTTGCATGCAAAGCTGAAAAAAACAGTTTTTTTTGCCAGTTTTGCCGTATACAAACCCCTGCTCTGCATAGGTGATAGGGAGGTAAATTTCAAGAAACCATCTGTTACATTGGTGGGTCCAATGAAGATGTAAAAAAATAAAAATAAAAAAACAGCACGTCCAAACAGTGGGATTTATTCCAGATGCAATGTTTCGGCTGATGAGCCTTTGTCAAGGCCTTTGGACGTGCTGTCTCAAATTTTTTTACAACTTCATTGGACTGTTTATATATAGGGGGATTTTACCACCCTCTGGAGACGAGCACCCACCGCTTACAGACCAAGGAGTGCTGTTCATCTCTGCATCTTTACATTGATGGGTGACATTCTGCTAGTTTTGCCGTATACAAACCCCTGCTCTGCATAGGTGACAGGGAGGTAAATTTCAAAAAATCATCTGTTCCATTGGTGGGTGACATTTTGCCAGTTTTGCCGTATAAAAACCCCTGCTCTGCATAAGTGACAGGGAGGTAAATTTCAAAAAAACATCTGTTACATTGGTGGGTAACATTTTGCCAGTTTTGCCGTATACAAACCCCTGCTCTGCATAGATGACAGGGAGGTAAATTTCAAAAAATCATCGGTTACATTGGTGGGCGACATTTTGCCAGTTTTGCCGTATACAAACCCCTGCTCTGCATAGGTGACAGGGAGGTAAATTTTCTAAAAATCGTATGTTACATTCTTGGGCCTTAAAGTACCCCTGCACTGCATACCTAACTTTGAAATATATTCAGTAAATTAGGTGGCCTTCAGATTGTTATGTGATCTGTACCCCTTCTATCTTTCAAAGTACCCCTGCACTGCATACCTGACTGGGAATTATATTCTGTAAATTCGGCGGCGTTTACATTGTTGGGTGCTGTAGTTATATGCTGAAAAGTCTCCATGATGTCTCCATGATAAATCTGCAGCGTGAGGGCCCCTTGTGGCTTCTATAAACTTTTAAAATAATCCTTTAGCGGGGCAAATAGATGCCTGATGATAGGGACGCTCCATGACCCCTTTTTTCTTTCAAACTACCCCTGCCCTGCATACCTGGGAAATATATGCTGTAAATTAGGTGGCGTTTAAATTGTTGGCTGATCTGTACCCCTTCTTTCTTTCAAAGTACCCCTGCACTGCATAACAGACAGGGAACTTAGTTCATTACAATTGGCGGTTACATTGTTGCCTGACATAAAGCCTTTTTTGGCATTGAAGCGACATTGAAACAACAATGTGTTTTGTTTTCTTTTTTTTTTTTTATAAATTGGGGTAGACCCCAAAACATTGGGAAATTTAAAAAAGAAAACAAAGAGTAAGTGAGCGGTAGTATAACAATGGTTGGGTGAGGCCGGTATACATGTCTATTCTGCATAAGGTACGAACAAGTCCTGTGGGATCCATGCCTGGTTCTTTTTAATGAACGTGAGATTGTCCAAGTTGGCTGTAGACAGGCAGCTGCGCTTTTCTGTGATAACGCCCCCAGCCATGCTAAACACACGTTTAGACAATACACTGGCCACAGGGCAGGCCAGCACCTCCAAGGTGTAAAGATGAAGCTGAGGCCATGTCCCCAATTTGGAGACCCACACGTTGAATGCGGCAGACCCAGTGGCGTAGCTAGAAATGACTGGGCCCAACAGTAAATTTTTGAATGGGGCCACCCTCCCCCAGTAATTTTTTCGCAACCCCTTCCTTTCATGCTGCCCCCATTCCTGTGGCTACTAAAGATCGCTCTCTCAGACCAGGCAGCTGTTCCATATGTTTTCAACAGTGTTTATACTGCTACTGTATATAATTTCATTGTATAATACTGTTGAGGGGGCCCTGACAATGTCTTTTAGTCCTCCTCCTCCTGGATGGGCCCCTTCTTGGTCAGGGCCCCAAAGCAGCCACGTTTCCTGCTTCCCCTGTAGCTACGACCCTGGGCAGACCCATCAGCCAGTACGTGTAGGCGTGTGCAGAGATACTATTCCACCATTTTGCGGAAATGCTGCCTCTTGCTAAGACGTTCCATATCTGCTGGTGGTGCTGGTTGTTGTGGCGTGGTGACAAAGGTTTTCCACATTTCGGCCATGGTAGCCTTGCCTTCTGAGGTGCGGGTGGTGACCCAGCTGCCTTGGCGACTTCTTCCTCCCCCATCTCTGCTTTAGCCTTGTGCTTCCACTGAGCCCCCGGTGTTAGGTGTGAATGCCATCAATAGCGCGTCTACCAGCGTTGGCTTCTTCCGATCATACTTTAGTGATGGAATTAAGGACGGGGATCCAGCAGGGTGGCCACCCAGTAATCTACTCAAGTTAGAATGTGTGCAATTCGGCAGTCGTTGCGCAGGCTCTGCAGCATGTAGACGCTTATGTGTGCCAGGCTGGCCAGAGGCAACGACAAGCTGTCCTCTGTGGGAGGTGTATCATCTGTGTCCTCCGTATTCCCCAGCCACGCTCAAGTGATGGTTGTGAGCTGCTTTGGGTGCCACCCTGCTGTGAACACGGTTTCTTCTCCTCCTCCAGAACTGTGCCCTGGCTGGACGATTGTGTACCGGGCCTATGTTGGTGCAGGAACCCACCCTCCGAGCCACTTGTATATGACTGGCCTTATAAGTTAGGGGGAAGGCATGTATATAGTTTTGTTTGTTTATTTCGTTTATTTGACTTATAGTTATTTAAATATGTTTATAAGTAAATAGTTTGTGAATGGGCATTAATAAGTGGTTTGAGTGAAAAGGGGGGGGGGGGAGTCTGGTTGGGTTAATGTTCTCTTTTTACATAGTAACATAGTACATAAGACCGAAAAAAGACATCTGTTCATCCTGTTCGGCCTATCATCCTGCTAGTTGATCCAGAGGAAGGCAAAAAAAACACGTACTTTTTGAAACCACATTTCTTTTTTAAATGTTCCTTGTATAGTTTTTGTTACGATTTATAATAAAAAGTCCTGATAACTGTGGAAATGTTACCCAACAATCTAACCGACAAATTTAATAAAATTATTTGCCTGTCACATCTGCAGTACAGGCTGCAGAGGTCCTTGGGCACCAACAAAAGTGAATTTGTCCCACCAGCATCTAAGAGCTAGATTAACTGAATTGATTTCCACTGTCAGGTGTTCAGGAATTTCTGCACCACTAAATTCAGCAAATGCGCCAGGCAAGGCCCAGAGCTGCTACGAGATTTTGCCCATTATCGCACACCACCAGGCCGGGCTTGAGGCTCAGTGACACCAATAACTCATCGGTTTGTTGTTCCATACCCGTCCACAGCTCCTGCGCGGTGTGGGGTTTGTCCCCCAAACACATGAGTTTCAGAACAGCCTGCTGTCGGTTCCCCTTGGCTGTGCTAATGTTGGTGGTGAAGGTGTTACGCTGAAAGGATGAGGAGGAGGAAGTGGAGTAGGAGGAGGAGGCAACAGGAGGCAAATAGAAATGCCCTGCAATCCTCGGGGGCGGAAGGACATGCGCCAAACTGCTATCTGCCTCTGGCCCAGCCGCCAATACATTTACCCAGTGTGCTGTTAGGGAGATATAACTTCCCTGCCTGTGCTTACTGGTCCACGTATTGGTGGTTATGTGGACCTTGTTACAGATGGCATTGCGCAGTTACACCTGATTTTGTCCACCACTTGGTTGTGCAGAGAAGGGATGGCTCGCCTGGAAAAGTAGTGGCGGCTGGGAACCACATACTGTGGGACAGCCAGGGCCATAAGTTTTTTTTAAAGTCTCTATTCATCTCCACCAGACAGAATCAAAGCATTTCAAAGGACCAGGAATTTTTTAATCCTGGCATTCAGGGCCAGGGATCGCGGGAGGGTAGGGGGGTACTTCCTCTTTCTATTTATTTTTCTAATTTGGAGATGGACAGCTGAACGCTTCCATAGGATAGGAGGCTTGGTGACGGTGAAAGATGTGGTGGTTGCTGCCACATCCTCTGTTTGGTTGGTGGCAGGTGCCACTGTCATTCACTTGTGCTCAGGTTTAGAATGTTTATTTTAAATTTGTATGCATTTTATGTTATTTTAAGTTATTTCCCTATCCAAATTTGTTTGCATGGCACTTGTCCTTCTCTTACCCCCATTTTGCTTCAATTTCCAGCCCTATAGCCCTTTCCAGTACTTTTTTAGAGCCATTTTAGTGCCCCAAAGTTCGGGTCCCTATTGACTTCAATGGGGTTCGGGTTCAGGTTCGGGTTCGGGGTCAAGTTCGGGTCCCGAACTCGAACTTTGCAGTGAATTTCGACCGAACCCGGTGAACCCGAACTTCCAGGTGTTCGCTCAACTCTACTTATTAGCCGTTGTGTGGTAAAGTGAGAAAATGACAGACTTTTTTGGGGTGTTTTAATTTCCTTTTTATTTATTTATTTGATCTAACAGTATGTCAGACAGAGAAGTGCCAGGCCCTGCACAAGGGTGTGGCAGAGGCCTAAATGTTTCTGGCGCAGGCACAGGTTGCAGCAGAGTAAGAGGGTGTGGCAGCAGGAGTTCCAGCGAGATGCCTGAGCTCCTGGTGTCATCTAGCTGTCGTGTCTTGACCAGCTACCCAGCGGATCTTGAATGGTGGACTCGGTCAACCACTTCGTCCCAAGTGACATCAGACACCACCAACCAAGAGTCGGTGGGTTCATCAGACACAACCCTTAGTTGGCATGGCCCGAGAGCAGGCCCTGTGTTCTCACGGGTAGGGTTGAGCGAACAGTTCGAGCATAGTTCGGGTTAGTACCGAATTTTGGGGTGTTTGGGACACGGATCTGGACCCAAACATTTAAAAAAAAGTTCGGGTTCGGCGATTTCTTCCTGCTTTCTGAAATAGCCAATCAGCTAGCGTTTTACTTCTTGCCCTAAGAAGCCATAACAGCCATGCCTACTAAAGGCATGGCTGTGATTGGCCACGTGCAGCATGTGACCCAGCCTCTATTTAAGCTGGAGTCACGTAGCGCCGCACATCACTCTGCTCTGATTAGTGTAGGGAGAGGACGCAGCTTCTGTCAGGGCGAGATTAGGCAGGAAAAAGTCAGCAAAAACACCTAATGAAGTGATCGATCTACAGCTGTGAATCATTCAACTTCTGCTAGTTAGTTGCTCACTGGTTTTTAGGCTGCACAGAGCATTTTTCTGTCACTTTGATCGGAGGCCATTTTGTGTCTTGTGGTGCACCAGCACAAGCTGCCACCAAGTCCACCAATCCATCAATACTAGTTTTTTTATTTTTTTGCTATATCCTACATCAGGGGCTTGGCTGTGCTTATTGTCACGTTTAGAAACTCAGGATAGAAATTTCTATATTTTATTAAGGGGTTAAATTCAATTGTCAAAATAGCAATCTCCTAAATCTGGTGTTCCAGCTGTGGCTAGCCAAGTGTAATACTGTCTGCTGTCTGGCAAAGGATAGATTTTTTTTGTGGTGAAATTCAATTGCCAAAATAGCAATCTCCTAAATCTAGTGTCCCAGCAGTGGCTGGCAAAGTTTAATAGTGTCCGGCAAAGGATATATTTTGTTGAGGGGTGAAATTCAATAGCCAAAATAGCAATACCGTAAATCTGGTGTCCCAGCAGTGGCTGGCCAAGTTTAATAGTGTCCGTCATAGGATATATTATTTTCTGTGGTGAAATTCAGTTTCAAAAATAGAAATATCATAAATCTGGTGTTACGGCTGTGACTGGACAAGTTTAATAGTGTCCGGCAAAGGACATATATTTTTTCTGGGGTGAAATTCAATTGCCAAAATAGCAATACCATAAATCAGTGGTTTTAGCTGTGGCTGGCCAAGTTTAATAGTGTCCGGCAAAGGATATATTATTTTCTGGGGTGAAAGTCAGTAGCAAAAATAGAAATACAGTAAATCTGGTGTTCCAGCTGTTGCAGGCCTAGTTTAAATCTGTCCATAAAAGGGTATATTTTTTCTGGGGTGAAATTTAATTGCCAAAATAGCAATACCCTGAATCTGGTGTTCCAGCTGTGACTGGACAATTTCCCTAGTGTCCGTCAAAGGATATATTATTTTCTGGGGTGAAATACAGTTGCAAAAATAGAAATACAGTAAATCTGGTGTTCCAGCTGTGGCTGGACAAGTTTAATAGTGTTCGGCAAAGGATATATTTTTTTGGGGTGAAATTCAATTGCCAAAATAGCAATACCATAAATCAGTGGTTTCAGCTGTGGCTGGCCAAGTTTAATAGTGTCTGTCACAGGATATATTATTTTCTGGGGTAAAACAGCTACTAGAGATGGGTCGTTGATCCAGAGAGTTATTCTGATTGCCTGATTGGAGTCGGGAAGGAATTTTTTTCCCCTTAAGTGGGGAAAATTGGCTTCTGCCTTACAGGGTTTTTTTGCCTTCCTCTGGATCAACTTGTAGGAAACAGGCCGAACTGGATGGACAAATGTCTTTTTTCGGTCTTATATACTATGTTACTATGTTACTATGAAAGTCAGTAGCAAAAATAGAAATACAGTAAATCTGGTGTTCCAGCTGTTGCAGGCCTAGTTTAAATCTGTCCATAAAAGGGTATATTTTTTCTGGGGTGAAATTTAATTGCCAAAATAGCAATACCCTGAATCTGGTGTTCTAGCTGTGACTGGACAATTTCCCTAGTGTCCGTCAAAGGATATATTATTTTCTGGGGTGAAATGCAGTTGCAAAAATAGAAATACAGTAAATCTGGTGTTCCAGCTGTGGCTGGACAAGTTTAATAGTGTTTGGCAAAGGATATATTTTTTTCTGGGGTGAAATTCAATTGCCAAAATAGCAATACCATAAATCAGTGGTTTCAGCTGTGGCTGGCCAAGTTTAATAGTGTCTGTCACAGGATATATTATTTTCTGGGGTGAAACAGCTACTAGAGATGGGTCGTTGATCCAGAGAGTTATTCTGATTGCCTGATTGGAGTCGGGAAGGAATTATTTTCCCCTTAAGTGGGGAAAATTGGCTTCTGCCTCACAGGGTTTTTTTGCCTTCCTCTGGATTAACTTGTAGGAAACAGGCCGAACTGGATGGACAAATGTCTTTTTTCGGTCTCATATACTATGTTACTATGTTACTATGTTACTATGTTACTATGAAAGTCAGTAGCAAAAATAGAAATACACTAAATCTGGTGTCCCAGCTGTTGCAGGCCTAGTTTAAATCTGTCCGTAAAAGGGTATATTTTTTTCTGGGGTGAAATTGGACTGTGACTGGACAATTTCCCTAGTGTCCGTCAAAGGATAAATTTTGTTCTGTGGTGAAATACAGTTGCAAAAATAGAAATACAGTAAATCTGGTGTTCCAGCTGTAACTGGACAAGTTTCATAGTGTCCGTCAAAGGATATATTTCTTTCTGTGGTGAAATACAGTTGCAAAAATAGAAATACAGTAAATCTGGGGTTTCAGCTGTGGCTGGACAAGTTTCATAGTGTCCGTCAAAGAATATCTTTTGTTCTGGGGTAAAATTAAATTGCCAAAATAGCAATACCGTAAATCATTGGTTTCAGCTGTGGCTGGCCAAGTTTAATACTGTCCAGCAAAGGATAGATTTTAAATTGTTATGTGAAATATTACCATTTTTGCCAGGTACAATCCCCTGCACTGCATAACTGACAGGGAACTTACAATTGGCGGTTACATTCTTTCATGAAATGAATCGTTTTTGGGCTGTGAAGCCAAAGGTAGTCTCCAATAACTGTTTTTTTATTTTAATTTTACAACAATGGTTGGGTGAGGCCAGTAAACATGTCTATTCTGCATAAGGTTCAAACAAGTCCTGTGGAATCCTTGTCTGGTTCTTTTGTTCTTTTTAATAAACGAAAGCTTAGTTGCCAACATTGTCTGCGGACAGGCAGCTGTGCTTGTCTGTGATAATGCCCCCAGCCATGCTAAACACACGTTAAGACATTACAGTGGCTGCAGGGTAGGCCAGCACCTCCAAGGCATAAGGGGCAACCTCAGGACATGTGCCCAATTTGAAGACCCAGAAGTTGAATGGTCCAGACCCAGTGGCGTAGCTAGAAATGATTGGGCACCACATCAAATTTTTGAATGGGGCCCCCCTCCCCCAGTAATTTTTGCGCAACCCCTTCCTTTCATGCCGCCATGCCTGTGACTACTAAAGATCGCTCTCTTAGACCAGGCCCAGCAGCTGTTCCATTCGCTTTCTACACTGTCTATACTGCCACTGTATATAATTTCATTGTATAATACTGTTGAGGGGGCCCTGATAAAGTCCTTTACTCCTCCTCCTCCTCCTGGATGGGCCCTTTCTAGGTCACGGCCCCAAAGCATTTTCTTCCCCTGCTTCCCCTGTAGCTATTCCCCTAGGCAGACCCATCAGTCAGTACGTGTACTGTTCGACTATGTTGCTGAAATGCCGCCTCCTGCTAAGATGTTCCAGATCTGCTGGTGGTGCAGGTTGTTGTGGCGTGATGACAAAGCTTTTCCACATTTTGCCAATGATAAACCTGCCTTCTGAGGTGTTGGTGGTGACCCAGCTGCATTGGCAAATTCTTCCTCCTCCTCCTCTGCCTTCACCTTTTGCTTCCACTGAGTCCACGGTATCAGGTGTGAATGCCATCAGCAGCGTGTCTACTAGCGGGCTCATATTCCTATCACACTCCAGTGAGGGAATTTAGGACGGCACGTTGTCCTTGTAATGGGGATGCAGCAGGGTGGCCACCCAGTAATCAGTACAAGTTAGAATGTGGCAGTAAC
The DNA here is from genome assembly GCA_033119425.1 of Bufotes viridis. Taxonomy (NCBI): domain Eukaryota; kingdom Metazoa; phylum Chordata; class Amphibia; order Anura; family Bufonidae; genus Bufotes; species Bufotes viridis. Next base: position 158,305,295 of record CM065593.1, on the reverse strand, counting down.
TGGGCGGTCTTTGCGCAGGCACTGCAGCATGTTCTCGCTCATGTCTGCCAGGCTGCCCAGAGGCAAGGACAAGCTATCCTCTTTGAGGGAGGTATATCGTCTGTGTCCTCTGTATCCCCCAGCGTTCATCCTACTCCTCCTCATCCTCCAGAACTGTGCCCTGGCTGGACAATTGTGTTCCAGGCCAGGGCCTATGTTGGTGCAGGGACCCACCCTCCGAGCCACTTGTAATTGGCTGGCCTTAAGTTAAGGATAAGGCGTGTATATAGTTTTGTTTGTTTATATAGTTACTTTAGCTGCATTATAGATATTTTAATATGTTTTTAAGTAAATTTGTAAATAGTTTGTTAATGGTTTGAGTGAAAGGGGGTGGGGGTGTTGAGTGTGTAGGGTGTCAGGCTGTTTGGGTTAATTTTCCATCCGCTTTCTATACTGCCACTGTATATAATTTTATTGTATAATACTGTTGAGGAGGCCCTGACAAAGTCTTTTAGTTTTCCTCCTCCTGGATGGGCCCCTTATAGGTCAGGGACCCAAAGCAGTACCTTCCCATGCTTCCCTGTAGCTACGCCCCTGGGCAAACCCATCAGTCAGTCCGTTTACTCTTCCACCATGTTGCTAAAATGCTGCCTCCTGTTAAGACGTTCCAGATCTGCTGGTGGTGCAGGTTGTTGTGGCGTGATGAAAAAGCTTTCCAGGGTGGCACCCAAGCTAGCTTGGGTGCCACCCTGCTGAGAACACGGTTCCTCCTAATCCTCCTCATCCTACCTATCCTCCTCATCCTCTAGAACTGTGCCCTGGCTGGACAATTGTGTTCCAGGCCAGGGCCTATGTTGGTGCAGGAACCCACCCTCCGAGCCACTTGTAATTGGCTGGCCTTAAGTTAAGGATAAGGCGTAGTTATTTCAATATGTTTTTAAGAAAATTTGTAAATAGTTTGTTAATGGTTTGAGTGAAAGGGGGGTGGGGGTGTTGTGTGTGTTCGATTAACTGAATTGATTTTCACTGTCTGGCGTTTAGGAATTTCTGCACCCCCAATTCAGCACATGTGGCAGGCAGGGGATGTGCGTCATACCGACAAGGCCCAGACCTGCTATTACATTTTGCCCCTTTAGCGCACAACACCAGGCCGGGCTAAAGGCTCTATGGCACCAACCAATCATCCGTCTGTTGTTCCATGCCTGTCCACAGCTCCTGCGCGTTGTGGGTTTTTTCCCACAAACACACAAGTTTTAAAACAGACTGCTGTCATTTCCCCTGGCTGTGCTGCTGTGGGTGGTGAAGGTGTTACGCTGAGTGGATGAGGAGGAGGTAGAGGAGGAGGGAGCCAAGTGGGAGGAGGAGGTAACAGGATACAAAGAGAAATGCCCAGCAATCCTCGGGGGCGGAGAGACATTCGCAAAAAAGCTATCCGCCTCTGGGCCAGCCGCTACATTTACCCACTGTGTTGTTGGTTATGTGAACGTTGCCATAGATAGCGTTGCGCAGTGCACACCTGATTTTGTCCGCCACTTGGTTGTGCAGGGAAGGGATGGCTCAGTCGTAGGCAAAAGTAGCGGCGGCTGGGATACACGTACTGTGGGACAGCCACCGCCATAAGGTTTTTAAAACTGTCTACCAGACAAAATGACAGTATTTCAAAGGACCAGGAAGTTTGAAATAAGGCATTCAGAGCCATGGGTAGGGGGGTACTTCCTCTTTCTATTTATTTTTCTCTCCAGTGTTTGGGAGATGGACAGCTGATAGCTGAACACTTCCATGGGATTTGGTGGAGATGCTTGGTGACGATGACAGATGTGGTGGCGTTGCTGCCACATCCTCTGTTTGCTGGCTGACAGGTGCCACTGTCACTCACTTGGGCTCAAGTTTAGAATATGTATTTATTATTTTTCTCTATTTTATGTTATTTTAAGTCATTTCCTTATCCACATTTGTTGGCAGGGGATTTGCCTACATTTTGCTGCCTTTTGCAGCCCTCTAGCCCTTTCCTGGGCTATTTTACAGCCTTTTTAGTGCCCAAAAGTTCGGGTCCCCATTGACTTCAATTGAGTTCGGAATAAAGTTTGGGTCGAGTTCGGATCCCGAACCCGAACATTTTCGTGAAGTTCAGCCGAACTTCTCGAACATGAAAATCCAGGTGTTCGCTCAACTCTACTCACGTGTCCTCAACCTGCCTCTGCCCATTTCTGTTCCATCAGCCAAAGAAGTATTATAATAAGCTGTGGGCTCAGCTTCACTATACAGCGAGGACTAGCTACTAGAGGACAGGACAGTCAGTAGTAGAAAAGAGCGAATTTTGCAGAAATTTGATTTGCCGGTTCGCTGAATTTTTCTGGAAAAATTTGATTCGATCAGAATATGTTCGAGGCGAATTACATTAAAAAACGGCTATTTCCTGGCTGGTGATATCCTTTATAGTGGTGTAGAACACTGTGCCTTGCAGTAAAACGCATAGGGAGTCTGCTATGGAAGTTAAAATATTACTGTGATTCCATATGACATGCAGATGACAGGCATCAGTCTTAGAATAACTGCATACTTCACTTATTTGGGCGGTCACTCAGCTCAGCCTTACAGGTAGATGTTATCGCCAAGAAGAAGCGCACTTCTTTTACACCCTCGTCAGCTGATTCCACAAAGAAGTCTACAGAACCTGTTCTGGTAAATGCTTATAAAAGTAGAGCCCCCCGACAGAGAGGAGGGGGTCTCAGCAGTAAGTTTGTGTTGACATCACCGATTATTTTGGCCTTCCTCTAAACCGTCAGAACTAAAACCCACAAAAAACTGATCCTGTCTGTGGAGCATATGCCTTCACTCAGTCAGGATTTGCTCAATAATCCATCAGTAATGCTAAAGGCAAAAAAAGGCGGAGTGGATCTAAAACAGAGATGACACGTGAATGGAATATTTGCATATCTTCTGTGTTTTCTACCCACTCCTGCTTTTGGCTACCAAATCATAAGTCATTTCTGATGGGACCATACAGGCTGTAAAGCTGCTGCACAGACACGATCCATTGTGCGTCTCGTTTTTCTTTCCTTCTGACAGATCCGAAGAAGTGTCAAATAAATGATGATGTTAGCCATGCCGAAAGCCACAATAGTGGCCCAGTCATGAAGTGGGGAGGGTGGGAACAGCATTAAACGTCCACAGAGTGGACCTGTGACATAGTGGTGAAGTGGAAGCAGTATGAGGAGACCACATAGCAGCACGATAACAGAGTCTTGAGGTGGCAGCAGCATTAGGATACCACAGAGAGGCAATGACATTGTGGACGTGACAGCAGCATGAAAAAGCCAGAGAGTGGCACGATGACAGAGTCTGGAGGTGGCAGCAGCAGCAGCAGTAGGAGAAGGCCACCGAGTGGCACAATGACAGTGTCTGGAGGTGGCAGCAGCATGAGTAGGCCACAGAGTGGAAAAAGGACAGAGTCTGGAGTCGATAGCAGCATGAGTAGGCCACAGAGTGGCACAATGACAGAATTTGGTGGTGGCAGCAGCATGAGTAGGCCACAGAGTAGCACAATAACAAGTCTGGAGGTGTCGGCAGCAGCAGCATCAGGAGGAGTCCACAGAGTGGCAGAATGACAGAGGGTGGAGGTATCGGCAGCAGCAGCATTAGGGGAAGGCCACAGAGTTGCACAATGACAGAGTTTTTAGGTAGTGGTAGTATTAGGAGGCCACCGAGTGGCACAATGACAGTGTCTGGAGGTGGCGGCAGCATGAGTAGGCCACAGAGTGGCACAATGACAGAGTGTGGGGGTGTCGGCAGCATGAGTAGGCCACAGTGGCACAAGGACAGAGTCTGGAGGTGGCGGCAGCAGCAGCATTAGGAGAAGGCCACCGAGTGGCACAATGACAGAGTCTGCAGGTGGCGGCAGCATGAGTAGGCCACAGAGTGGCACAATGACAGAGTGTGGTGGTGGCAGCAGCATGAGTAGGCCACAGAGTAGCACAATAACAAGTCTGGAGGTGTCGGCAGCAGCAGCATCAGGAGGAGTCCACAGAGTGGCAGAATGACAGAGTGTGGAGGTATCGGCAGCAGCAGCATTAGGAGAAGGCCACAGAGTTGCACAATGACAGAGTTTTTAGGTAGTGGTAGTATTAGGAGGCCACCGAGTGGCACAATGACAGTGTCTGGAGGTGGCGGCAGCATGAGTAGGCCACAGAGTGGCACAATGACAGAGTGTGGGGGTGTCGGCAGCATGAGTAGGCCACAGTGGCACAAGGACAGAGTCTGGAGGTGGCGGCAGCAGCAGCATTAGGAGAAGGCCACCGAGTGGCACAATGACAGAGTCTGCAGGTGGCGGCAGCATGAGTAGGCCACAGAGTGGAAAAAGGACAGAGTCTGGAGTCGATAGCAGCATGAGTAGGCCACAGAGTGGCACAATGACAGAATTTGGTGGTGGCAGCAGCATGAGTAGGCCACAGAGTAGCACAATAACAAGTCTGGAGGTGTCGGCAGCAGCAGCATCAGGAGGAGTCCACAGAGTGGCAGAATGACAGAGGGTGGAGGTATCGGCAGCAGCAGCATTAGGGGAAGGCCACAGAGTTGCACAATGACAGAGTTTTTAGGTAGTGGTAGTATTAGGAGGCCACCGAGTGGCACAATGACAGTGTCTGGAGGTGGCGGCAGCATGAGTAGGCCACAGAGTGGCACAATGACAGAGTGTGGGGGTGTCGGCAGCATGAGTAGGCCACAGTGGCACAAGGACAGAGTCTGGAGGTGGCGGCAGCAGCAGCATTAGGAGAAGGCCACCGAGTGGCACAATGACAGAGTCTGCAGGTGGCGGCAGCATGAGTAGGCCACAGAGTGGCACAATGACAGAGTGTGGTGGTGGCAGCAGCATGAGTAGGCCACAGAGGCACTATAACAAGTCTGGAGGTGTCGGCAGCAGCAGCATCAGGAGGAGTCCACAGAGTGGCAGAATGACAGAGGTGTGGAGGTATCGGCAGCAGCAGCATTAGAGAAGACCTGAGGTTACAATGACAGAGTTTTTAGGTAGTGGTAGTATTAGGAGGCCACCGAGTGGCATGATGACAGTGTCTGGAGGTGGCGGCAGCATGAGTAGGCTACAGAGTGGCACAATGACAGAGTGTGGGGGTGTCGAGCATGAGTAGGCTAGTGGCATGAGGACAGAGTCTGGAGGTGGCGGCAGCAGCAGCATTAGGAGAAGGCCACCGAGTGGCACAATGACAGAGTCTGCAGGTGGCGGCAGCATGAGTAGGCCACAGAGTGGCACAATGACAGAGTGTGGTGGTGGCAGCAGCATGAGTAGGCCACAGAGTAGCACAATGACAGAGTCTGGAGGTGGCAGCAGCATGAGTAGGCCACAGAGTGGCACAATAACAGAGTCTGGAGGTGTCGGCAGCAGCAGCATCAGGAGAAGGCCACAGAGTAGCACAATGACAGAGTGTGGAGGAGTCGGCAGTAGCAGCATTAGGAGAAGGCCACAGAGTGGCACAATAACAGAGTCATTAGGTGGCGGCAGTCTGAGGAGGCCGCCGAGTGGCACAATGACAGTGTCTGGAGGTGGCGGCAGCATGAGTAGGCCACAGAGTGGCAAAATGACAGAGTGTGGAGGTGGCAGCAGCTTGAGTAGGCCACAGAGTGGTACAATGACAGAGTGTGGAGGTGGCGGCAGCAGCAGCAGCATTAGGAGAAGGCCCCAGAGTGGCACAATGACAGAGTCTTTAGGTAGCGGCAGTATGAGGAGGCCACCGAGTGGCACAATGACAGTGTCTGGATGTGGCAGCAGCATGAGTAGGCCACAGAGTAGAACAATGACAGAGTGTGGAGGTGGCAGCAGCATGAGTAGGCCATAGAGAGGCACGATGACAGAGTCTGGAGGTAGCGGCAGCTTCAGCAGTAGCATTAGGAGAAGGCCAAGGAGTGGCACAATGACATAGTCTTTAGGTGGCGGCAGTATGAGGAGGCCACCGAGTTGCACAATGACAGAGTCTTGAGGTGGCAGCAGCATAAAGATACCACAGAGCGGTACAATGACAGTGTCTGGAGCTGGCAGTAGAATGAGTAGGCCCCAGAGTGGCACAATGACAGAGTGTGGAGGTAGCAGCAGCATGAGTAGGCAAGAGAGTGGCACAATAACATAGTCTGGAGGTAGGGGCAGCATGAGTAGGCTACAGAGTTGTACAATGACAGAGTCTGGAGGTAGCGGCAGCATCAGGAGGCCACAGGGTGACAAGGTGACACACTGTGGAGGTGGGTGGCAATACCAGTACCCGCAGAAGATGGTGGATAAAGAAAGGAGCACTTGGCATCAGATGTGTCACATCAGGCGGGTAACAGCATCAGAATAGTAGCTGAGGCAGGTAGCTAGAAGAAACCGAACTAAGCTCGTTAAGCAAGTGACAGATTCCCTTTAATCCTGAATACAAGTTTTTTCTACATCGAAATGATTCAAGCAAGATTTTACCGCATATAAGTGCAGCGCTTAATGCTGAATACAAGTTTTTTCTACATCGAAATAATTTAAACAAGATTTTACCGCATATAAGTGCAGCCCTTAATGCTGAATACAAGTATTTTCTCCACCGAAATAATTCAAAAAAGATTTTACCATATATAAGTGCAGCGCTTAACGCAGAATACAAGATTTTTGTCCAACAAAGTAATCCCAAAAAGATTTTACTTAATGCTGAATGCAAGTATTTTCTACACCGAAATAATTCAAAACAGATTTTAGCGCATATAAGTGCAGCGCTCAATGCTGAATACAAGTTTTTTTTACATCAAAAAAATTCAAACAAGATTTTACCGCATAGAAGTGCAGCGCTTAATGCTGAATACAAGTTTTTTCTACACCGAAATAATTCAAAAAAGACTTTACCGCATATAACTGCAGCGTTTAATGGCGAATATCTTTTTCTACTGATACACGGCACTAAAGGCTTTACCACATATAACTGAAACAGTGAACGCCGAATATATTTTCTTTTTCCACGTATATACGCCACTAAAGGATTTTCAACAGAGGGTTATAGGCTGTCAGTTTTAAAAAAAACAATTGCGTCTGAGGCGGAGTGATCTGAAGTGAATGGGATGTAGCGGAGGAAGTAGGTCCGCGCTGGAAGCGCGAGACGTGGTCCTCGTGTGGTTTCTGTGCTGCAGAAAAGTCTCAGTAGTGTCCAGTAAGCAATACCGCAGATAGATACAGGCTGGTGTGAATTAGCTGCATTTTTTGTGGAAGCTTAGTGCATAGTGTATTCATACAGAATTTCAACACAACGTAATTCAGTCCATACTGCAAAAAGGACTTTCCCACATATAACTGCTGTGCTGAACGCTGAATATATCTTGATTTTCGTACAGAAATACGCCACTAAAGGCTTTACTGCATATAACTGCAACAGTAAAAGCTGAATATATCTTTATTTTTCGACTGATATACGTCAATAAAGGTTTTTCAAGATATAAGTGTATCAGCGAATGGCGAATGTATATTTCTTTTTCTACTGATATATGTCAATAAAGGTTTTTTAAGATATAAGTGTATCAGTGAATGGCGAATGTATATTTCTTTTTCTACTGATATATGTCAATAAAGGTTTTTCAAGATATAAGTGCACCAGCGATTGGCGAATGTATATTTATTTTTCTACTGCAATACGCCAGTAAAGGCTTTACCAGATATAACTGCAACAGTGAACTGAGAATATATTTTTCTTGTAGTACTGAAATACGCCTCTATACGCTTTCACCAGAAATAAATGCAGAAGTGACCTGAGAATATATATTTCTTGTTGGACTGAAATAGGCCACTATACACTTTCACCAGAAATAACAGTGCAGTGCATACATATTTTTCTTTTTTTTACTGAAATACACCTCTATAGGCTTTCACCAGAATTAAGTGCAGAAGTGACCTAAAAATATATATTTCTTGTTGTACTGACATATGCCCCTATACGGTCTCAACAGAAAACACTGCAGTGCATATATATATTTTTCTTTTTTTACTGTAATAGGCCCCTATACCCTTTCACCAGAAATAACTGCACAAGTGACACGAGAATATATATAAATTTTATATAATAAAACGCAACTATACGCTTTAACCAGAAAATAAAAAGTGAAATGCGTATATATTTTTCTTGTAGTACTTAAATACGACCTTGTAGTACAGAAATGACTGCAAACGTGCAGTGCGTTTTTATTTTTCATGTACTACTGAAATACCGCCCTATACTCTTTCACCAGAAATGACTGCAAAGGATTTTAGCGTAAATAACAACAAAAATGACCTGCTTATATATTTCTTTTTTTCCACAGATAAAAGCCAGTAAAGGCTTTTCAACATGGCACTTGCACCCCAATAACTAATTGCTGGAATGACAGAGCTGTATTATGAGACTATCTGGATCCCCAAGAAATGTTTCCTTGCACTTGTAAATCGCTTGTTTTCACAATGAGTATTTTCCTATGACTCTCCCTAGCATCTGCACACGTCTCTCCCTGCCTGTGAAATGTTTCCTCTCACTATCCTTTCCCTTCACTTGTAAATTGCTGTTTTTCACAATGAGGATTTTCCGATGATTCTCCCTAGCATCTGCACAGTTCTCTCTCTGCCTGTGAAATGATTCTTCTCACTATCCTTTCCCTGCACTAGTAAATTGCTTCTTTCCTTCTTTTTTTTTAACAATCAGGTTTTTTTTCACTCTTCCTAGCGCCTGCATACACGTCTGTCCTTGAACACAGAATGATTGTAAATGGCAGAATCTAAGATGGCTGCCGTATTTATAGGGCTGTGATATCACCGGGCTGGCTGCTGATTGGCTGCATGCATGGCATTATGGGTCATCCCACCTTCCCAGAGTTCCTTGCCCCATGTCCTCACACGTGTAGCCACCATGTTAGGAACAATTATGATTTGTTACCACAAACGCCAGGAAAGTCGTTGCGAATCAAATTTTTCCTTAAATTCTAAACGAATTTCACTTCGTCAGCTTTGATTCGCTCATCTCTAGTCAGCAACTACTGGCCAGCCAAGATCGGCAGGAGATATCCGCCGCTTCCTCCGTTAGGCGGGCAAGTAGTGATGAGGAGAGTGGCATGGGAACTGGTGTTGCGAACTTGTGAGCTGTCAGGCTCCTGACCCACTGACCGTTGAGGAGGACATTAGTGACGTCCACACAGTACTCATTGATGATGATGTAGCTGATCACTCTTGGGAGCCGGGTGAATTAGGGGCTTCATTATCAGGAGAAGAGGTTGGCAGCGGCGGAGCCAGCAAGTCGCTAGGGTGGCCGGGAGTCAGCAGGGTGGCAGCAGTGAGAGGTCGGGAGCCAAATGTGCCTAGGGTAGACCACCTGCTGCACAGGAGCCTACCTGCCCGGAAAGTAGATGTGCAGGGGTTCATGGAAGAAGCGGCAGTACCAGTCAGTCATTGTGGACTGTTGGGGGTAAAATCACCTACTTGGCGGTGTGGCAGGTTCTTATTAAACCGTCAGAGGAGGTGAACATGACTATTTGTAGAATCTCGGGCAGAAGGCGAAGAGTGGCCAGGGTGCTATTTGCTAATGTTGGCACCATGGCCCTGCATAAACATATGCAGCGTCAAAATAAAATGGCCTGTGAGAACCGTGGCACCAATGTGGTGGTCCAGCCTGCCATAGTAACCGCTGCATCACCCAGTGGCATGAACTCGATTTCAGGCAGTTAAGACTCCACCATCTCAGCTTAAGGGAGCTGTCTGTCCTTACCATTATCTGCTGGTCCTGATGCTCCTGCTCCTTCTCCTACTCCTCATTAGTCATTCCGTCAGCAATTGATCACCGAAGCGATTTCCAAGAGACAACAGTATGCGTGCACTCATCCAACGGAGCAGAAGCTGAATGCGCTCCTGGCCAAGTTGCTGGTGCTGCAGTCCCTCCCGTTCCAAATGGTGTGCCTTTCAGAGAACTAGTGGCTTGTGCCGAGCCAAGGTGGAGAGTCTCAAGCCGTCATTTCTTTGCAAAAAAGGCAGTACCAGCTCTGCACACGTATGTAGAACAGAAGGTGGGCTAGTCCTGGAGCCTGTCAGCGTCTGCCAAAGTGCACGGCAGTGCCGACGTGTGGAGCTGTAACTACGGTCAAGGACAATACATGTCCTTTAAGGCCCACTGGGTGAATGTTGTTCCTTCACAGCCACACCAGCAACTTGGCCAGGTGACGCCGCTTCCGCCTCCATGTTCTCACGCCGTTAGTTCTGCGACAATGTCCGCCTCTGTCTCCTCATCCTCCACCATGTCCTCAGCCTCCACTGCAGGGACAATTCACAGTGCCCACATGTGCAGGGCACGGCGGTGTCACGCTGTTCTGCACCTCGTTTGCCTGGGCGAATGGAGTCACGCATGGGTGGAACTGTTCCGTGTCCTTCATCAAGAAATCGAATTCTGGCTTTCTACGCGACAACTCTAAATCGGAACCATGGTGACCGACAGTGGGAATAACATGGTGTAGGCGCTGCATCAAGAAGGGCTGAGCCATGGCCCCTGCATGGCACACGTGTTCAATCTGGTTGTCAAGCGGTTTCTGAAGTCTTCCACCCATCTGCAAGACATCCTAAAAATGGCCAGGAAACTTTTCATTCACTTCAGCCACTCGTACACCGCAAAGCACACCCTCCTTGAGCTGCAGCGGCAGAATGGCATTCCCAAACGTAGGCTGATATGCAACATTTCCCTGGTGCCTAGATCTCACGGCCACATGAGCCCTGTGGGGGCTGAACTGGAGGTGAAGGAGGACATTGGAACAATGTGTAGCGACATGGGTGGTTTTTCTACACAGTTGACAGGAGAGGACCAGCAACCAGAGGAACTACAGGGCGATGAGGAAGATGAGGCACAGGACCCAGACACACTGTGGCAGTAAACAGTTGAGATAGAGGCAAGGATTCCCTACGAGTCACCTGCACAAATAGTCCGAAGCATGCTCACTTGCTTGCGTATTTGTCACCATTCGGCAGAGAGATGACTTCTGGCTCTCCACCTTGTTGGACCCTTGCTACCGGTCCAAAATGGGGGCCTTTTTTACACCCGCTGAAAGGGAGGACAAACTGAACTACTATAGAGACATCCTATGTAGGAAGTTGGCTGCTGCCTATCTGTGCTATTGTCCATCCTTTCGCAGGTCTGACCGGAGGGGGCCGTCTACGCTCACATTCCTCTGCCGTGGCTCATGTGGCAGGGTGGGGGTTGGAGAAATTCCAGCTTTATCAGTAGCAACTTGAGTCTAGAGTCGCTGATGAGCAGCTTTCTTCACCCGCCTAGTTTGGAATCTACTCACCAACAGCAGCAGAAGCAGGACCTGGAGCAGGACCTGAACCAGCAGGTGGTGGCATACTTGGATGGCACCCTGCAACTGGACTACTGGGCAGCCAAACTGTGGCTGCAACTGGCAGAGTTTGCCCTGTAAAAGCTGTCCTGGTCCCCCAGAAGTGTGTCATCAGAGTGGGTGTTTAGTGCGGCAGGGGCCATAGGTACCCCAAGAAGAACTCTCCTGTCCACCCAAAATGTGGAGAAACGGACCATTGTCAAGATGAATCAGGCGTGGATCAGCCAGGATTTCCACCCACTAATGCATGATGCATCAGACTAGATCATCCATGGTGCCACACCAACACTTTGACAAAAGAGACCGGTTTCTTCTGGCTGCCTGCCTCAGCTACTATTCTGATGCTGCCACCTGCCTAATGCCACACATCTGTTGCCAAGTCATCCTTCTTTCACTCACCATTATCAGCTGGTACTGGTATTGCCACCCACCTCCCCACTCTGTCACCGGGTCACTCTGTGGTCTCCTGATTCTGCTTTCACCTCCACATTATGTCACCTTGCCACTCTGTGGTCTCCTGATCCTGCTGCTACCTGAACACTATGTCACCTTGCCACTCTTTGGCCTCCTGATACTGCTGCTGCCACCTGCACATTGTCATGGTGCCACCCTGTGGCCTCCTCCTGATTTTGCTACCACCACCTCCTCACTCTGTCATTGTCCCACTCTGTGGCCTCCTGATGATGCTGCTGCCACCTGCACACTCTGTCATTGTGCCACTTTGTGGCCTTCTACTGATGCTGCTACCAACTCCACACTCTGTCATTGTGCCCCTCTGTGGTCTCCTCATGCTGCTGCCACCTCCACACTGTCATTGTGCCACCCTGTGGTCTCCTCCTGATGCTGCTCCTGCCGCCACCTCCACACTCTGTCATTGGGCCATTCTGTGGTCTCCTCATGCTGCTTCCACCTCACCACTATGTCATAGGGTCACTCTGTAGACTTCTCATGCTGTTCCCACCCTCCCCCCATCATGACTGGGCCACTATTTTGCCTTTCATCCTGGCTAATATCATCATTTATTTGACCGTTCTGCTGATCTGTCAGAAGGAAGGAAAAATGAGACGCACAACAGATCCTGTCCTGGACGGATCCATTCAGATAATACAACTGTCTGCATCTGTTCAGAATGGATCCGTTTGTATTATCTTTAACATAGCCAAAACAGATTAGTCTTGAACACCATTAAAAGTCACTGGAGGACGGATCAGTTTTCTATTGTGCCAGATTGTGTCAGTGAAAACGGCTCAGTTTCATCAGACCAACACCAAAGCGGAATGGAGACTGAACTGATGCAAACTGTTGCATTCTGAGCGGATCCTTTTCCATTCGCAATGCATTAGAGTGCAAACTAATCTCTTTTGGACCGCTTGTGATGGCCCTGAACGGATCTCAGAAACGGAAAGCCAAAACATGAGTGTGAAAGTAGACTAGAAGCTGTAAGGCCTGCATGACATGGTCCCTATTTTACATCAGAATTGGCTCATGATTTGGTAGCCAAAAGCAGGAGTGGGTACAAAACACAGAAGACATGCAAATATTCCATTCACGTGTCATCTCTGTTTTGGATCCACTCCTGTTTTTTTGGGCTTTAGCAATACTGATGGATTACTGAACAAATGCTGACCGAGTGAAGGAGGATGCTCCACAGACAGGATCCTTTTTTTGGTGTTATTGTTCTGACGGATCAGAGGAAGGGCAAAATAATCAGTGATGTCAACATAAAACTTACTGCTGACACCCTCTCTTCTCTATCGGGGGAGCTCTACTTGTATAAGGTTTTAATTGAACAGGTTCTGTAGACATCTATATGGAATTAGCTGCCAATGGTGTAAAAGGAGTGCGCCTTTTCTTGAAGCCAACATTGACCTGTAAGGCTGAGTTCACACTTGAGTTATTTGGTCAGTTTTGGCCCGTAAGTGCCCAAATAAGTGAAGTGTGCAGTGATTCTAAAAGCGACGCCTGTCATCTGCATGTCATACGGACTAACAGTATTGTTTCACTACCACAGCAGACTCCCTATGCGTGTTACTGCAAGGCACAGTGTTATACACCACTATAAAGGCTCTCTGCAGCCAGTACATAGCCCTCATTTAACGTGATTCGCCACAAAAAAATTTGTATCGAACCAAATTTGCTGAAAAAATTTGGGGAATCGGCCAAATCAAATTTTTGAGAAATTCACTCATCTCTAATCCACATGAATGCAGGCTTCCCAGCAGAACATTGTCTAGAGCATCACACATCCCAGCTCTCCTTGTTCCCCTGTAATGTACAGTATATGCACCTGACTGTCCACATGATAAAAAAAACATAATCTATCAGACCAGGTCACCTTGTTCAGTACAGGTGATGATTGTCCTTTTTCATTAGTGGAAAGGGGTGGGCATGGAAAATCTGACGGGTGCACAAACTCCATATACGCTGTGTTTTCTGGCACCTTTTTATCATAACCAGTATTCTGTTTTTCAGTAATTTGTGCTACATTAGCTCTTATGTTGGCCTTCACTCCTCATTCACATCAATAAGCTTGGGAAATCTATGACTGTTTTACCAGTCATCCATCTTGGGCCACTTTTGGTAGGTACTAACCAATGCATACTGGGAAAAAGATCTGCCATTTTGGATATGCTGTGACAAAGCCATCCCAATTTGACCCTAGATGCTCAGATCCTTATACTTGGTTATTTTTCCTACTTCCAATACATCAAAGAACTGGTCAATCACTTGCTGAGACCGGTGCCATTGTGTAACAGACAGTTGATGTGGAACATTTACGCCAACTAACTGGTTTGAATTTAGGCTAGACCTATGGGTGGTATCCTGGTAGTTCCCTGGGTTTCCCCCTTTAACACCTATATAGGGATCTTTTTTTTGCTGCAGGGAAGCCACCAGGCTGCTACCTCTTGGAATAATCCCGATGTAGTTTGCAGCTGACCCACGTGGGTGGGCAAGTCTCTAAAACGTATACAAACTTATATAAGATTGAACCTGAGACACAGGGGCAAGGCATTGAGGAAACAGACAATACTCATAGTCAGGAAACAGGCTGAGATTAGGACAGGCAGAGTTTGTGCATGCCCATGAAACTAGCTCGAGGCCAGGGTCAATATGGTAATCAGGTAGTACACAGGCTGAGTTCAGCAGAAGGTCAGAGTGGGTAAACAGGCAGAGTTTGGTACATGAGCAGACTGACACACTCACTAGGACTAGTAACCTAGAATACCTAAAGCTAAGGGATCCTCCCCTAGGGTAAGGTGCCTTAAGTACCAAACTGTGCCCAGCCATTGGCTATAGAGAATGAAGGTGCACACGTGCTGGCCCTTTAGGGCTTGTTTAGGGTGTGCTTGATCTAGAAACAGGCCCTGGGGATCTGAAGACCACGGCCAGCAGCAAGAGAACACATGTATTTTTCCAATTATGTATTTGATAATCAGCCCTTTACAGGTTTTCAAAGTTTTCATAGTTTTGCCTTTGGTAACATAATTATAATCCTCAAATCACATATACTTAATATGTATACGGTATATATATATATATATATATATATATATATTGTTCTTTCCTCTATTCACTTAACATTATAAAATTTCTTTACCAGATGTAGACAAAGAACTTCTGTTAAAATGTTGGCTTTAGAAAAATTTGGAATCTTTGGACCTCATTTAGCTTTAAGGGCAACAGTGTCACCGACTTCACAGAAAATAATATGGGGTATATAACAGAAGATTATTTTTTCTCTCCTTTTAGTACATGTTCATTTTTAGGGGTGAGTGCAAAAATATTGAACATGAATCAGCTCCTAACAATGATAGAAGTTCATGCTTTTAGGGTTTCACTTATCATGTCTGAGCAGTTTCGTCTCCTCCTTTCTGCTTACTGACCTCTTTTTCTTCTATCTCCTCTCTTTTATGGTAGATCATTATCTGCTCTGTTGGATTTAGATATATTCTATCCTCTTTCTTTATGGGAAACCCTTTTGCCCTAAATGTCTGCTTCTTTTTTCCCTGGTCATGCCCTGGAAACCTTCCGTTCTATGCAGGACATCTGCTATTGTTTAGTTGTTTGTTGTACCAAGTTTCCAAGTGTTTCCAATTTGATGCCAAATGACTAAAACATGTACAATTTCTCTGGCTTCCTCCTTCATTTGCTTTAAAGTATAAGAAGCTATGATGAAAAGTCTCCTTTTATGTGCTGTATTCTATGGTTTCCATTTTTGCTAGTAAAATTAAGATTTTTACATTTTACATTGATGAAGTTAGTCTTCTGAATTGCATTAAAAATATTGAGTTTCTTATGATGATACAATTCAGCAGATTCACTGAAACAGCAAAGTATTTCATTGCAGTATTTTTCAAATTTATATACATGGAGCATGGACATGTTCTAAATCTAATAAATATTTAAGAAACATGGAGATACGTAAGCTAATGCTTCCTTCCTGGAAATTAGTTCAGTTTCTCCCCTTTCTTTATTAAGAAAAGGTGTTGAGTCTTCAAGTTCTTTAAACCTATTGTTTAAGGTCACAATATAGGAGAAGGTACAAAGAAGTATTATTGTTTTTCTTCTCCACTTGCACGGATGGGAAACTGCTCAATGAACTTAAGTTCACAAATAATTAAGAGAACTGGAATGGAGAGGTTATTGGGTAAAACATGGAAATAGCAAGGCAGAAAGGACAGATTAAAAAAAAAAAGTAACTCTTGACTTCTGCCTCGAAGATTTAAGTCTAGAGAGTTCTGAAGCCAGTCAATGACTACACTGGAAGAATGAAAGGTACCTTTCCAATTAAAACTAATAGAGGGATAACTTCAGACACACAAAGGGGGAAGAAAAGACACTTATAAGTCATGGCGAGTTCAAAAGGAAAGAATTAAGACAAACGCACAAAGCATCATGAGAAGTATTATTCAAGTCACCCTGTCAGACAGGCTGATTAGCAGCAGTTCCAAGACAGCTTGATCACCAGGGAGTCTTGCAGATAAAATAATTTCCTCCTCAAGCAAGAACCTCCCTGCATCGAACAAATGTTTCCCTATAGAAGAAAAATTGTGCAAATGTAAAGAAAACTGTGTGGAAAGGGTGGACTCTTTTCACCAAAAATAAAGATTAATTGATATTTTTTTTCCCGAGTCTGTGCCACCATCTGTTACATAAGATTACACAATAGTAATGCTGATTCACTATATGTATCCCTAGAATGACACTTCATCAATTTCATTGTATTCAAGGTTTTGCTACTTAATTTTCCGAAATACCTTATTTAATTGAATATTTTTAATTGCTTTGTTGACGCATTGTTTGCATACCATATTTTTTTTGATTACATGTTGATGTAGCTACATTTTTGAGATTTGATTTTTCAAGTTATAGGCCACTGTACAACATGTGTGCCCACTGCTAGTAACTTTGGTGGTCACCTATGTAATTTCCTAGAGTCACCATATATGGTGTTACAGCATTCCAACATGGAGCACTGGCCATAGACAGACCAGTGTTTTATAACATAAGTATATATATTTATTTTCTTTCCTTTTTTATGTGGGCACTTTTCTACATATAAAATGCAAAAAAAAGATGCTGACACTAATTCAATTTATTTGAATTGTAAGACTACTTTCACATATGCTTTTTTGTCTGATCCGACTGGGATCAGCAAAAACGCTTCCATTATTGAGAATACAACCGGCTGCATTCGTTATGAACGGATCCGGCTGTATTATCTTTAAAATAGCAATGACGGATCCGGCATTAAAACCATTGTAAGTCAATGGGTGCCGGATCTATTTGCTATTGTGTCCTAGAAAACTGATCCGGCACCAGTGACTAGCATTGTGTGGATCTGTTTTGCGCCGCATCCCATACCGGAAAGAAAACTGCTGCTTGCAAAGTTTTTCTGTCCGGTATGGGAATGCAACCAAACTGAATGAAATGCATTCTGGTGTATTCTGCTTTGTTTAGTTTTGTCCCCATTGACAATGAATGGAGACAAAACAGAAGCATTTTTCTCCGGTATTGAGATCCTTTGCCGGATCTCAATACCGGAAAAGAAAAACACAGATGTGAAAGTAGCCTGAGAAAAGCAGCTATAGAGGACACAAAGTACTATGTATGGGGCATGGTAAATGGGCCATTTACAAATTTAGCATTGGGGCCTAGGAGCTAATGTTATGACACACAAATATGCATCAATTAGTGTATTTTCACGATTCAAAGAAATTATATTCTTCTTTTTTTTAATAAATGCTGATATCTATTTGTGGGGGTGTTATCGCCTCTTTTCTCTGCATTTTTTATAGCCTTTTTAATTCAATGCGCTGCTCACAAAGGGCTTTTAGGTGCTATTTTTTGCATTTGAGACTTTAACTGTTTTTTGTGTTTTTTGTTTTTACTTTTTAATGCAACACGCTCTAGGTATGGCATATTTCTGGTGTGTTTGTCCATAGGCTTCTCTATAGGGCTTACAAATGCACAAAAATTATGTTTAAAGTATTAGAAAAATTATGCAAAACCCACTTGTAAATTTTAGAAGAAAAACAAACATGTGTGATGAAAGCCTCAAAGAACACTTAATTAATGGATGACATGGAGTTCTGCATGACAATAGTCATCCTAAAAACCTCTATGATGAAGCTGTGCATTGGGTCCTTTCACTGTGCTCGCTCACCTTTGTTTAATTACCCCTCCCCCATCTTTTTACAGAATTTTCCTATTTCTCAGTGCAGTATGGTAAAAATGCTAGCACTAAACAAGCTACAATTTCACTAAGTAAGAGGCATCATTTTGTTAATTAGCATGTGCTCTTTGTTCAAAATGGCTTGGAAAAGTCTAAGTAAGAATATGACATAATATTTCTCAAATAACTTGCCATTTATGGCTGTGGATTTCTCTGACTTTCACCACAGCTGCAGGACTAAGCTAAGGAAAGCCAGGAAATTAGTTAATAGGCTCCATTGTATTCTTAATTACCTTTCAACCCCTTACCTCAGCCGTGGCCCCTTTTCAAGGTTTGCAATATCAAACTTTTTTGACTCAGGTCTGAGGTGCTATGCTGTGTCTTCTGCGGTGTTTTCTTTAGCTTCACTCATACAATAGCTCTAGCAAATCAGAATGTGAAATACTGTCTTACAGCACTGAAATAGTTGTCAGTTTTTATTGAGGTATCCAGGCTGCATGTAATGTAAGAAGAAGTGAAATTCCAGCTGTGGAAAAGAAATATCACAATTCTGAGATTTTACACCAGTTTTTATGTAAAGGACACCAAATGGGCAAATATCTTTTGTCCAATAATGTCCTTCATGATACTTAGGCATGTTAGTTTATGATATCCTCTCTGCTCAACATATGAGTAAATTCAAGTTTTTACAGTGTCAATAAGTTGCAACTAACCAAATATGTGTTTTGATAGGAAATGAACATAATTCTCATAAAAATGTTTGTTATATTCTACTTCACAGTTTTTCTAGGATAAATGATAAAGATATGATCAATGGGGCCCCCACACCTTGGACTCTAATGTTCACTAGAATGGATCCTGTGCCACCATTCTGGGGAAGTTTGAATGAGGTGATGGTCACACATGCATCTTCTCTCTTTGAGCGAACCCGAATTGTAAAGTTCCGGTTCGGACCGAACTTTACGGTTTTCCGCACCCGAACCCAAACATTTCTGTAAAAGTTCGGGTTCGTTGTTTGGCGTTTTCTTCGCGCTTTTTGAAAGGCTGCAGGGCAGCCAATCAACAAGTGTTTCACTACTTTGCCCTAAGAAGCCATCACAGCCATGCCAAGTGCAGCCTCTATTTAAGCTGGAGTCACGTAGCACCGCATGTCACTCTGCTCTTCTACGTGTAGGGATAGGATGCTGCTGCTGTGAGGGAGAGATTAGGGAAGAAATCTGTTGAACTTGGTGGTAGTAAATATTCGATAAAAAACAGCAATTATTGAGGGTGCTATGCTACATATTTGTACCCAGCCCTGAGCCCAGCGATACTGCAAAATAATTTTTAATTTATCTGTTAGTGAGGTGGGGGCGGCGGCCATTTTAGCAACTGCAGTGTTCTTGGAACTGCATGTGACCTGCATGTGTACCAGCCTGCCAGGGACATCAGTCTAGTTATTTTCTGGTAGCTCAGTGGAGTAAAAATTCCTTTTTTCTGGCAGGTCAAGTCCCCCTACATTACCTATTTTATAATTTAGCGGTGACATACTGTATTTCTATAGTTGGGGGAATAAACCTGTATTGTGGTGCCACAGAGCACTTTTGCATACAACGCTGAAAAACCTATTTTAAAATTGTGCAGTAATATACTGCTTTTCTGTAGTTTGTTGCAATAAATACTGGTTTTGTGCTAAATAGCAGATCTTAGCACTACCCTGCATTTCAGTAATTTTAAGTAACCTGTGGAACTCTGCATTAACATAGTTGGTTGCAAAAACACAGGTTTTGTGGTAGATAGCACATTTGCGGTGTACGCTGCATTTCTGACAGTCAAATTTAACCGTTAACCTCTGCTGCTACATTGTTGGTTTGAAAAATCTAATTTTTGGTGATAGTGAAGTAATTGTATTAAATTGCTCAGTTACACCGTTGTGTGATCTAAAGAAATGTATTCTGTTTATGACACGAGAACTGCCTTACTGTTAGTGAACCTAATTGTTTACTATTGGCAGTTACATTGACACCTGAGATAAACCATCTGTTAGTTTGGTGGGTGAACGCAAATAATAAGGGACGTGGACATGGTCGTGGTGGTGTTGGTGGAGCTCCTGTTGCTGGGAGAGGACGTGGCCATTCTGCGCCAGCTACAGGTCCAAGTGAAACACCTTCCTCTGGAACGAATAGGCGACAGAACCTGCAGCGTTATTTGGTAGGCCCGAATGCGCTCTACGGATGGTAAGGCCAGAACTAGTACAGGCGATAGTAGATTGGGTGGCTAACAGTGGCTCCAGTTCCATCACAGTATCTCCCACCCAGCCCATGCCCATCAGTCTTTCCCCTCATCCCCTTGCAAAGCAGCCAAGCAGTCTGAGCTCCAAGTCATGCAGCAGACTCATATGCTTTTTGATGACTCTGCTGGCAGGGTTTTCCCAGGCCATCCACATAGCCCTGCCCCAGAAGTGGAACCACTTATGTTGCAGGATGAGGACATGGGAATACCACCGAAGAACATCTCTGATGATGACGAAACACAGGTGTCAATTACTGCGGCTTTCTGCAGTGTGCAGACCGACGAGGAGGGCAGGGGTCAAGAATAGGTGGAAGATGATGTTGAGGATGCTGAGGTCCTAGACCCTGACTGGACTCAAGTTCATGCTAGTGACGTGTGCAGTTCTGAGGAAGAGGCGGTGGTCGCACAGAGGCACCAGCACAGCAAAAGAGGGAGCAGGGTGCAAAAGTGGTGCGGCCATCCCCAAGACAGTACGCCAGGGACCGAGCACACCAAAGCCAGCTCCAAGGAGTTCATTGGCGTGATAGTTCTGATGACAAGACACAAGTGGTTTGCACGTTGTGCCATCAGAGCCTGAAGCGAGGCATAAACGTTGTAAACCTGAGCACAACCTGCATGATCGGGCATCTACATGCAAAGCACGAACTATAGTGGAGTAAACACCTTAAAAACAAGGTCTCAGGCTCCTCCTGTTTCCTCTTCTGCTGCTGTCTCTGCCTCTTCCTCCACCTCTGGAGTCACAGTTTCACCTGCCACCCAGCAAACAGAGGATGTGCCACCAACACCACCACCTCTGTCACCTTCACCAAGCATGTCACACGCAAGCGTTCAGCTGTCCATTTCCCAAACACTGTAGAGAGAGAGGAAATACCCACCTACACACCTTCGATCCCTAGACCTGAATGCCAGCATTTCAAAATCACTGGCCTTTGAAATGCTGTCATTCCATCTGGTGGAGATGGACTGTTTTAAACAGCTGATGGCGTGGCTGTCCCACAGTACGTCATTCCCAGCCGCCACTACTTTTCTAGGCAAGCCGCCCCTTCCCTGCACAAACAAGTGGAGGATAAAATCAAGTGTGCACTGCGCAACGCCATCTGTGGCAAGGTCCACATAACCAGAGATACATGGACCAGTAAGCACGGGCAGGGACGCTATATCTCCCAAACTGCACACTGGGTAAATGTAGTGGTGGCTGGGCCCAAGGCGGATAGCGGTTTTGCACATTTTCTTCCATCACCGAGGATCGCAGGGCATTATTCTTTGCCTCCTACTCCACCTCCTCCTCCTCCTCTTCTGCCACCTCCTCATCCGGTGAGCGAAAGACCTTCACCACCAACTTCAGCACAGCCAGGGGTAAACGTCAGCAGGTGGTTTTAAAACTCATGTGTTTGGGGGACAAACCCCACGCCGCACAGGAGCTGTGGAGGGGCATAGAAGAACAGACCGATGAGTGGTTGCTGCCAGTGAGCCTGAAGCCCGGCCTGGTGGTGTGCGATAATAGGCGAAATCTCGTAGCAGCTCTGGGACTAGCCAGTTTGACGCACATCCCTTGCCTGGCGCATGTGCTGTACTTGGTGGTGCAGAAATTCCTTAAAAACTACCCAGATATGTGAGAGCTGCTGCAGAAAGTCCGGTCCGTCTGTGCGCACTTTCGGTGTTCTCATCCTGCTGCTGCTCGCCTGTCTGCGCTGCAGCATGACTTCAGCTGTCCGGCTCACCGCCTCATATGCGACGTGCCCACCAGGTGGAACTCCACCTTGCATATGCTGGAGAGACTGTGCGAGCAGCAGCAGGCGATAGTGGAGCTTCAGAAACAGCACGCACGGGTCAGTTGCACTGCGGAACAGGACCACTTCACCACCAATGAGTGGGCCTCCATGCGAGACCTGTGTGCCTTGTTTCGTTGTTTCGAGTACTCAACCTACATGGCCAGTGGTGATGACGCCGTGGTGATGGACACCTTATTCTTACCTCTGGGCAGCCTGGCACACGAGTAACTACATGCTGCAGCGCCTGCGCAATGACCGCAGAGTTGCCCACATTTTAACTTGTGCTGACTACTGGGTTACCACCCTGCTGGATCCCCATTACCAAAACAACATGCCGTCCTTAATTCCCTCACTGGAGCATGATCCCTCACTATAGCTTTGTCACCACGCCACAGCAATCGGCACCACCAGCTTATAGGGAACGTGTTAGCAGGAGGCAGCATTTGAACAACATGGTGGAACAGTACTTGTGCACACGCCTACACGTACTGACTGATGATTCTGCCCCATTCAACTTCTGAGTTTCCAAATTGTCCACATGGCCTGAGCATGCCCTTTATGCCTTGGAGGTGCTGGCCTGCCCTGCAGCCAGTGTATTGTCTGAACGTTTCTTTAGCACGGCGGGGGGGCGTCATTACAGACAAACGCAGCCGTCTGTCCACGACCAACGTGGACAAGCTGACACTTATTAAAATGAACCAGGCTTGGATCCCACAAGACTTGTCTGTACCTTGTGCAGAATAGACATTTATAACCGCCTCAACCATACATTCTTGTACTCAAGTGCACTTATTCTTTGATTTTTTATTTTATTTGTCCCATTATTTAGGGGGCTACCCCAATTAAAAAAACAAAACTAAAAAAAACATTGTTAGCTGGCTACCACCATTGCTGCTTCCACCTACAACACCACATTCACCGCCTCCTCAACCTCCGACTCCACATCCACCTCCTCCTCCGAGTTGCAGGTTAATAATTTTTAATTTTTATTTATTTTATTTTAAGTTATTTCTGTATCCACATTTGTTTGCAGGGCATTTACTCACATTTTGCTGCCTTCTGCAGCCCTCTAGCACTTCCCATGACTTTTTTACAGCCATTTTAGTGCCCAAAAGTTCTGGTCCCCATTGACTTCAATAGGGTTCAGGTTCAGCGTAAAGTTCGGGTCCCGAACCCGAACTTTTTTGTGAAGTTCAGCCGATCCCGTCGAACCCGAACTTCCAGGTGTCCGCTCAACTCTACTCTTTATTCAATGTCCATGGGACTGGCAGAGAAAGCCAAGCACAGCATTTGACCATCAGTCAAATCCATCAGTCTTATTGATTCTGAATGGAGTGGTAGTGAGCATATATTACCACAGCTCCCATAAAACGTCTCCGGAACAAGGGGCTCAGAAGCTCCCCTCCCCATTTTAGTAATTGGTGATGGGGCTCCCAGTGAACATCCTTTGGATTGGTAATAAATATTTTTTAATAGCCCTGATAAATGCAATAGGGGTTTAGCTCTCTGGATCCACATTAGGCTACTTTCACACCAGCATTTTCTCTTTCCGGTATTGAGATCCGTCATAGGTTCTCAATAGTGAGGGAAAACCCTTCAGTTTTGTCCACATTCATTGTCAATAGGGACAAAACTGAACTGAAGGGAACGGAGTGCACCAGAATGCATTTCGTTCAGTTTCATTGCATTTCCATGACGCACACAAAAGCACTGCAAGCAGCGTTTCTAAGTGCGTCCCAGGATGCGGAGCAAGACGGATTCGTTATAACTCATAATATAAGTCAATGGTGACGGATCTGTTTTCTCTGACAAAACAATAAATGGATCTGTCCCCCATTGACTTATAATGATCCATCATGTCTAAGTTAAAGATAATACAACCGGATCTGTTCATAACGGATGCAGACAGTTGTATTATCATGACGGAAGCTTTTTTGCTGATCCCTGACGGATCTAGCAAAACGGTGGTTCGAAAGTACCCTTACTTGGATATGTAAAAGTACACTTATGTAATGATATTAGCTTAACCTTATTTTGTATTTGAGAACAGGTTTATTCTTATTCACATACTGTACATACATTTTAATATAGATTCAATTAAACCACTAAGATCCACATAAAGGAATCGCACATACAATCAAATAGCTTAAAAATAGTCCCTGTCACAAGTCATAAGCAATATTGGCATATTGGAATATTGGAGTATTGGCCAGTGCAGGGCATATATGATGCAATCAATTACATATAAAATGTGACTGAGAGAGTAATCAAAATAGGAAGGTCCTCAGCTTCAACATATACTTTGTCTGAACTCCCTATTGACAACTGTTTTAGAAGTATAACAACAATAGTCTTTACAGACCAGGACAATTTTCGTTTTTGCGCTTTCTTCTTTTCCTTCCCGGCTTCTGAGAGCCATAACTTTATAACTTTTCCATTCCAATAGCCCTATGAGTGCTCATTCTTTGCGGGGCGAACTGAAGTTTTTATTGGTACCTTTTGGCATACAGTACATATGTAGAGTATGTGGAGTACTTTTTTTTTTTTTTTGGGGGGGGGGGGGGGGGGCAACAACATGACCAAAATGCAGCTCTGCATTTTGATTCTTTTTCCATTATGGCGTTCACAGTGCGCAATAAATATTTTCATAGATTAGTACTTTAGACAATTTTTAGATGCAGCGTTACTAGTGATGTTTATTTTTTTTATAAATTTTTATATTGGAAATTGGGAAAGGGGTGATTTAAGTTTTTAAGATCTTTGTCTTTTTTGAAAAACTTAATAAAAAATTATTCTCTGTACTTATTAGTCACCTTAGGGGACTTGAATATGCTCTCTTCTGATTGCTTGTACCATAGACTGCAATAGTAAATAAAAATAGGAAACTCTTGAATAGGGAAACCTTCGGGATGTTCTAGATTTGGACTTGCACTCTTCATGGCCCAAACAAATGATGTGATTTGATTCTGCACTATCAATTTACTAGTTTTTATTTACTATATATATATATGTTTATAGGAATGAGAAATGTTCTTTTTATTGTTTACATATGTTGCCTTGCTTCATATAATCCAGTCCGGGTTTTCCTTGGATTTGTAAAGATATGAGAAAATTGGCTTCTGTCTCACAGTTTTTTTTTTGCCTTCCTCTGGATCAACTTGCAGGAAACAGGCCGAACTGGATGGACAAATGTCTTTTTTCGGTCTTATATACTATGTTACTATGTAAATAGGAGTGTGATTGGCTCCTTCATTCTCTATAAGTGTACTGTGTCTTGTACTGCATTATGTGTGAGTAAGGGTCTGTATGCATGGCTTTTTATCTTTTTGCATAAACTACGGATTTTTATGGAAGCTGGATTTCTCCATATTTTTGTGTCAAGAGTAGTACACCCAACCCACATGTTATTCATTATTCCAGGAATTACCCACAGATGAGCTGGACTTGTGCTTTGCATTTATAGACTGCTATAGTATACTATTATGTTCTGTGCCATTTTGACAGGCTTCCTATTAAGCCGTCTTGCAGGCATGGCTTAAGAGGCAGTTTACGATGACAGGCCTGGGAGCCTTCACACGGCCCCTAGCTGCCATAGTAACTGATTGAAGCCCAGCAATTTTGTCACAGGGCTACTGATCAGGGAATATAGGTAGTTCCCTTCCTTTGTCTAACCCCTCAGATGCCGCAGTCACTATTTACTACACCATCTAAGGGGTTAAATGATGAGGATTAAATTCATCTCTATTGCCAGTCACTGCCAACATTTTTCAGCTGTATTATGCAGCTGGCAACCTTCATGTATGGAGCAGGCTCAGCTATTAGGCTCACTCTATGCATCCCCTTAATGCAAATGACATGCATGCATGTGATTTTACAATAAAGGGTTAATGGCAAGAATGTAATATATAATATATAATGTACACTGAGGCATATTTATAAATGCAATTTCACAATATGTTATTGGCTACTTTATTCAAATGAATTGAGTATAAGTAATAACTCTTATCTGACTCCTGTAGTTTGTGACTTGTTATATTTTTAATAGAAGAATTCTGCAGTCTACCTACAGCCCAACAACGGTGCCATATTCATCAGAGTGTCCACCATGTTGGCTGACACTAAACGAAAGTTACATACTAGTAGATCAGTGGTAGTGCATCAGTTTTAATAGAGAGCAGAGTTCACCATTATTTGCTAAGTGCCCATTGTCAAGCCCTTGTAATAGGCTGGTCAGTAATGATAGCCGTAAGATAACTATAATGGAATAGTAGATAGCTCACATGAGCTTAACCTGTATAGCCATGTATACTGGTTACTGTACTGTAGCTACAGCATAATACATTTTAGAGGTACAGCTACACAGAGTGCACGTGATTCCACATCAAAATCCACCATGAATATTTGCAAAATCAGCATGTTTTACATGTGGATTTGTTACGGACTGTAAATTGCAAAGGGTGACTCCACCATGGAAATCCACAGAATAAATTGACATGCTGCATACTGAAAATCCACACCACAGGTCAGTTTCTGCTGTGGATTGTATGCAGATTTTCTGCCCTTAATTCTGCAGTGGAAAATCTGCAGCCTATTCACAATTTGTGGTAAGAAGTCCGACAGCACTTGATCCGTAGTCCGCACTGTCCAAGAACCGAGAAGAGGGGGTGATATAAAAAATTAATGTTAGGGTCTATTCACACATCCGCAAGTTGGGTCCGCATCCGTTCCGCAATTTTGTGGACCCATTCATTTTCAATTGGGCCAGAACGGACACTATGTGCTGTCCGCATCCGCATTTCTCGATCCGCACTTCCGGATCTGCAAATTCCGTTCCTCAAAAAATAGAACATGTCCTATTCATGTCTGCAATTGCGGATAAGAAAAGGCATTTTCTATTGTAGTGCAGACGATGTGCGGTCCACACATTGCCGGTGTCCGTTTTTTGCGGATCTGCAGTTTGCGAATCCACAAAACACATACGGATGTGTGAATGGACCCTTATAAAGGGAAGAATTTTGGATCCATACGTTGGACACACTGCAACCCAAGGGTCTAAACGGGGATTATGAGCCTGGAGAATTAATACGGATATACCATCTCTTTTTTGCAGACCGCATCACAGCGCTAACACTCTCAGGGATCATTGTATCCTTTCAAGTGCCTTGGATTAATGTTACATTGTTTCATTTATGATTTGTTTAATTATATGCTGTTTTGTATACCTCACTTCCTGTTTTGATAATGAGCTGATGATGTCACCAACTTTTGATTTGATTTCTTTACCTATAAAAAGCTACCACTGGTCATTTTGTGATATCAGTTAAGAAAGGCTGGACGAGCCAAAATGCGTCCTGAGAAAACATGATTTATATGCTACAATAAAGAATACACTTTACAGAACAGAGAAACGCCTGCTGGGATTACTTGCACACTATTCACAATGTGTGAATGTAACTTTACAGTAGTATCCTGCAAGTTCCTGGTAATAAATCAGAGCTCACTGTCACACTACTACTTGAGCTACTCTGAAGTTTCTTTCAACAACGGTACACATAATACAAGGCACACAGTGTATACTGTAGCTTCTACTTGATCTATTATCTGACTTATAGTAGCTTATTGAACACTCATTAAAGGCTAATAATATGACAAATGCATAATAAACATTTACTAATAATTAAAAAATATATATTTTACTTCTGCAGCTTATTTATGTCTAGTCCGTAGTTTATGTAGATTTCAGTTATACATAGTCCACATAGCCTTGTGAAGATCTAGTATTGATGAATGTGCATATTAGGCATGATATACAATGTCCTGATTATTTCATAATAAAAAAATAACAAGTCAAACCATGGTATCGTTAGCTAACTTCAGCCTTAGAGCATGAAGCAGAATACTCCTTCACTTACATAGAATGGGTTGATGAGGGCTGATCAAATAATACCCAGAGCTACACCAGGTCTATTGATCCCAACAAATGAGAGAATGTGTGTCTTCTTGTTACCCTTAATACCTGTCAAGTAACTGACAGTTCATCAGTTCTGTGCACTAAGTATCACCACTCTCTGTGCAGGCTTTGGTATAACTCATACTGTGACTTTGGTATTTATGTTGGTGCCTCAAATAGCATCGATTCATATTTTTAAAGATTTAGTGAGTCTGTAAATCTATACATAGCTTTTACCAAAGAGCTAGCTCCAGTACTATATATTTTCATGTGACTTAAGTTTGTAAATCTTATGCATATAGAAGGTCATTTTTCTTCTACCATTGTGGGTGTGCGATAAATTTGAAACAGGTGACCCTAAAGAGAGAAAAATATTGGGAAAAAAGATGGGGGTGCTTTATCTCTTATTTAAATATACAGGTTCCATAAAACATAATCATCACCACAAGATGTCATACCAAGTCTATAGGATTCATTCCTTTTTTGTCCAATTCAGCGGTCTTGGTTGGCAGGGGTCTGCCATGGAGGGTGAATGGAGCAAGCAACACGCCACCTGCAATGTGTCAAGGGACTCCACCCCCTTTCTCAAGCATATGTGCAAGACTCACTACTAGGCAAATTGGACTTCCAAATAAGGTGGATACATATGGTCACAAAGATACACATAAGAATACAAAAATACACTGATGGTGTATAAAATACATTTGTACATTGAAACATACATTTTAATAGAATAATTAAAAACATCACAAACTCCAGTGAGAGAATGGTCTCTATCAGGTATATTTGTTGGCAGGCTACTGTCAGCTCAACTTCTGGCAACTAGTTCTACTTTACAGATTCCTGTAAGAACCAGCCAGTTTTTTTTTCTGAGAAAAAGCTTCTTTCTTTCTACTTCACAAGCTTATTGTCATACAAATGTCTTGCAAACACTGAGGAGATGCTCCCTTTTTAAAAAAAAAAAAAAAACACTTTCTATTTAACATTTGTAATTTGGCATCTTAGTGTGTTATAGCCGTGTTACTGAACGCATTTTACACTGAAGGTATCAGGTATAAGGAGTGACTAGTTCAAAGATGTTTCACTGCAAAAAAAATTGCATTTTCATACTTGTGTTTCAGTGAACAGTACACTTGTTATTACTTAAAAAAAGTGTTCCAATTTTTACATCAATAATATGCAATCATAATGCCATTGCCATAGCCATATTACTGAATATATTGTATATAGCTGCAAGATAAGTGGGAGATAAATACAAAAAAATTCATTTTACATCAGTTATTCAAATTATAACCGTCTTATTGACGGCATTACTACATCAGAGCATCTTGTTCAAAGATATTTCCAGTGCAAAAAAATTTCATTGTCACATGTTTTAGTGAACACATGTTATTATTTGAAAGAAACATTTAATATTTTACCGCAATAATACCCAATCATAACGCCATTATCATGGCCACATTACTGAATGTGTTGTACATTGCTGTAAGATAATGAGTATGATACAGCAAATGCATTTTACTTCAGTAACACAAATTATAACTGTGTTACTTAAGTCATATCTGCATCAGAGTGTGTAGTTCAAACAGTCAGTTTTACTGCAAAATATTTGCATTGTTACACCCATATTTCAGTGTAGTGCCAATATTTGTAGTTCAAACACGTATTACTGCAAATGTTGCTTGATTACAATGATAAATTGTAAATTCCAGTGTGCCGTGTGTTTGTGGAGGGGAGGGATTCAGAACATTTTAGTGCACCTCTGTCATTTAGTGCCTCTCTGTCCACATGGAGAAAGTTCCATGGAGAAGGACGATTAGTAGCACCCACCAGAAGAGGAGTCAGTGTTGTTGAAGCAAGGGGATGATAGTGATGATGACACTGGCCATGATGATGAATCATCTCAGTGGGGAGCGTATCTGAAAAGAACTGGGTCCTCGGGCCTGCTGGACAGAAAGGCAAGCTGTATGCTTGCTTGCTTATGTAATGACATATGTCATATCGTTCACATGAAGCAGTCTAATGATTACTGGATAGCCATGCTTTTAGACCCTTTCTATCAAAGCAAGATGGAAGAATGTTTTCCTCTTGCCTAAAGGTAGGCCAGATTACTTTATTACCAAAAAACACTGTGTATGTGTGTACGCTCAGCAGCTTTTGGAAAGCAGTTGCCTGGCACCCGTGTATCTGAGGCCCCTCTTCACCCACAGAGTCACCTACTTTCCACTGTCTCCGTTGCAGCATAATGAAACAATTTTTTCATGTACCATGGCAGGCTGAGGCAATTCAGCAAATGAGTATGTACTGCCTCAACACCCAGGTTCAGTCCCACGTGGTCTCTGGCCTTTCTCTGGCGCATACAGTGTTCACTAACACCATGGACTTCTGGGCAGGCAGATTGGCCTGAACTTCCCCAGTATGTTCTCTCTGTTCACTCTTGCTTTGTCTCCATAGTCAACCCAGAGAGAATTTTCTATGCGATAGGGGACCTTGTGACACCCAAACAGAGGAAGTTGTCCTCTACCAGTGTACAAAACATTACTTTTGTCAAAATGAAGAAGGCATGGATCCGTGAGGATTTTCATACTACTCTGGCTAAGGCCAATGAATCTGCCTTTGCTAATGGTGCCCCATCATGGCACTGCTGCTGTCTGCCTGCCTACCATCATGTTCTGTACCGTATGTCTGCTGCCGCTACTGCCACCATCATTCCCCTACCACTGTCTGCTGCCTATATTCATGGGTTTGTAACTCCGCCCACTCTTGGTATATATACCCCTTCATTCTTTACCTTGTACCTCCTGATGAAGCCTGGAAGGTGAAACGCGTGTTGAGGTGTTCAGCTAGCGGGGCACTTGTAACATTTATACCATGGGTATGTACTACATTGCTTAACTGGTTGATTCCAGTGCCTCCTTAGACACTTTTATTTGGGATGTAACATTTGGGATTGTGATCTGAGGTGCAAATTGCTGTTTGTGTGTCAGCACTGTCACTCCATTTATTTTGGATTGTATGTCCTGTGACTATTACACTGTGCTTTTTACACACACAGTTATTGCAGACTCAGATAACTAGGTGGTATTTTCCCTTGATAACTTAAATATCCCATTTTGTTAGCAGTAGTACTTTCCTCTGTATTTCTACATTGAATATTTACCAATATTAGATTGGTGTATATTGGTCACACATTGCTCTGCTTGTTTCCCTGTATTAGGTGTGTCACCTGGTTCCATCTTTTTCCTTATTCCGTTCCTGTGTCATACTATTGTGATATTTAAAAAATAAAGATTTCTATATTTTTTTTTATAATATATCTGTGGTTTTTGTAGGGTCTAATGAGTTATTTTTATGGACTATAGATGGTGGTTTTTGATTTATGAGGTGTTTGCCTATAATCATGTTCTGTGCCATATTGCTGCCACTATCATACTACTGCCACTGTCTGCCTACCATCATGTTTTGTACCATATGATTGCTGCTGCTGCCACCATCATGTCGCTGCCACCATCATCTTGCTGCCACTGTCTACCTGCCTAACATCATGTTCCTTTCAGTATGGCTGCTGCTACCATCATGCCACTGTCGCTGTCTGCCTGCCTACTTTCATATTCAATATCATATTGCTGCTGCCATCATGCCACTGCCTCTGTCTAAGATGCTACTCCCCACTGCTGATCCTCTATTACCACTTCTATTACCCCTTCTGTCACTACTATTACAGCTAAACAGTCACAACTACTACTACCCTGAAGCAGCCACACACACTTCTAGTTCTAGTGTCTTGTCTGTTCCATGATGTGCTGCTACTGCTGCTGCTACTATTGTAGCCACATGCCACTATTTTCCTAACTCTTCCATATCCACACTATACTGCTGCTGTTCCTAATTAAAAGTTAGCTTTTTAACCAGCTTGTCCAAAACAAGCCATTCTTTCTTTTGACATTTAACATCTGTGCATGTATAAATATGGGCAGGCATTCTGCTCAGTTAAGCATATCATTTGGATGCTTGTACAGAAGAAGCCACTCTTTCTTCTGAAAATCAACATTTGTGTATGTACAAATACAGGCAGGCATTCTGCCCCCGGCAATGCATAATTTTTGGATGCTTGTGCAGAACAAGCTACTCTGTCTTCTGACATATGTGTGTATAAAAAGGGTCAGGAATCTACCTTTGTTGAGGCATAATTTTTAGACACTTGGTCCCAACAAACCACTATTTTTTCCCCCCATAACAATTTGTGTGTTTAAACACCATCTGCCCCCAATGAAAGACAATTTTTGGAAGCTTTGTAATATAAAGCAGCATAACACTTGCAAATATGCAGTTTGTTTTTAAATACATTGTTTGTTAACACCATCAAACATGCTTTTACCCATAGATATATATGTCAATGTCACTCCCAGGGAGCTTTGCACTTTGGATTGCTGTGTTGAGACTCTTAAATGAGGCTCCACGGTGTTTTCTGTAGCTGGTCTCCCTGAGATCAGCTATTGTTTTATTTGAGTAGTCTCCAAGGCATTGCTCCCGGTTAGCAAGAATCCTACTTCACACTGATGAGGGGCAATACCCTGAAACAGCTGTCTGTGGATAGAAAACTGACTTAGGTCTTCCCCGTTACATCCTTAAAGCTTGTAAAAGAGCGGAATCTTGACATAGGGGCCACTTAATATGGTGCATTTGGTGATCTCTGTAATGGGGACACCCCTTTGCTTGGTTTTCCTTCCTTTGAGGGATATCTGGCTTTCACTACGTTGTAGACCCAACACTGGGGCTCCACATTTATTTTGCATATTACTGTTTGCCAGGGAGCTTTGCACTTTGGATTGCTGTGTTGAGACTCTTAAATGAGGCTCCAAGGTGTTTTCTGTAGCTGGTCTCCCTGAGAATAAGCTATTGTTTTGTTTGAGTAGTCTCCAAGGCATTGCTCCCGGTTAGCCAGAATCCTACTCCACAATGATGAGGGGCATGCGGTTGCCCCTGCCTATGCAGGCAGGAGAGTAGATTCTTGTAAAGCAGTTTACAGCAGGGCGTGGGAGCCTCCCGTCTCTGCAGTTCAGCCTTATAGGCCTTAGGCTACCAGGTCTAAAACCTATGAGGCAGAAGAACGGCGCAGGAGAACTCCTGCACTGGGTCTCGCAAGATGATGTGATGACTTGGTGCAGGAGGACACGGTGTTGCCGCCTGTGCCGGGATGCCAGAACTTAGGCGTGTGTATATGTGTGCATATGCTAATGCAGGCAGTACTGGGTATTGGGGGTGGGGGAGAGCATTTTATATAATGCAGAGGGGAAACTATCTAAATTAATAATACAGAGGGGGCCATTATATACTAATAATACAGATGGGTGCAATCTATACTAATTATACAGAGGGGGTAATTATACATACTAATAAAACAGAGGGACCATTATATACTAATAATACAGAGGGGCCATTATATGCTAATAATACAGAGGGGCCATTAGTTAGTGTTGAGCGAATCGAAGTATCCGTAGTGGACTTCAATCCGAATTTCAGGAAAAATTCAATTTGCCGTACTTCCTTGTACTTCGTGGTAACAAATCAATTTTTCCTGAAATGGCGGTAAAAACAAAAAAAAAAATCATAGTCATCTCATCCATTTTCACGCAAAGAGGCAGAGTCAGAGGTGGTGAAGCAGGAGCAGGATGATGATAGCATGGTGTCTTCAATCAAGATGGCCGAGATGCCCTCTACGTGATCAAATGGATAAGGTGAGTTTTTTTTTTTTTTTTACCGGATTAACCCCTGAAAGCCCTCAATGTTAATGTCAGATGCCTTGATCAGCGGTGAAGGCGGCATCTGAGAGGTTCAATTATGGGGGGGTGGCGGTTGGTGCCATCGCCGTTCCCCAACATTGCGCCCGCTACATACAAAGAAATGCACTTTATGATGAAGTAACTCATTACAAAGCTAATTTCTTTCTGAAATTCAGCTAAGCAGCCAAATCGAATTTTCAATAACTTCACTCATCTCTACTAATAATACAGAGGGCACTATTATATATCCTAAAAATACAGAGAGGGCATTGTATATACAATCAATACAGGGGGCATTATACAGATGAGCATTACGGGGTGGGGTGCATTACATGTAGTGGCACTACAGGGGGCAATGCAGTGGGGCTTTATAAATATTGGGGCTACTACAGGGAGCATTTTAACTACTGGGGACACTATAGGAGGCATTATACTACTGGGAACAATATATAAAGCAATATAACGACTATGGACACTATAGGGGGCTTTATTACTTCTGTGGGATCTATGGGGGGGCCTTACAAAAAGGTCTTGTTACTGTTGGTAAGCATTATTAACATTAGGGTGCTGTGGGAGCATTAGTATTGAGCACAATATGGAGGGTATTACCAATGGGGTTGCTATAAATGGCAGTCTGAGAGCACTAAAGCTATGGGGGGGGGGGGGTAAAGTGGGGTACTATTTCTCCTTAATCAATGTGAGGAGACTTCTAGGCCATACATGCTCCTATGGAATTCTGGGAAGAAAGGGATGCAAATGAGCTTTTAACAAGCTCTGCCTCTAATGCCACCAGATGTAAGGCAGCTATCTCATAAGTCAATGTTCAACCCTTAAATAGGCCTTGAGACATGACTCGGTTATTAAATGAGCCAGCACCTTATCTGCAGATGCAAACGGATATCACTTGTTTCCGGATGCGGATCCGGCTGACAAATACATTGCAATACCAGACCCGACTCTCTGGTGTCATCCGGAAAACCGGATCCGGTATTTATCTTTTTCACAGATTTAAAGGTCTGCGCATGCGGTTTTCCAGAACACTTGGTACCGGATCCGGCATTAATACATTTTAATAGAAATTAATGCTGGATCCGGCAATCAGGCATGCGGCTCTCCAGCTGTTGCAAAACTGACACTCCCAGCATGCAAAGACTGCTTACAGCTATCAGCCTACAGCAGGGCATGGTGGGAATTGTAGTTTTACAACAGCTCAGTCAACAAGTTAGAGGGGGGAGCAATACTTGGCTTTCCCCATGCATTGGCAACTCATGCTAAGCCACTAAGAGAAAGAAAAAAATTGTTGAATATTAACCAGGAGAGATAACGTCTTTTCATAAAAAATCTAGGAGACTAGAGGGTGTTATATACCAATTTTAAGGGCAATGGATTCAGGTCCGAACCTAATTTTTTTAAAAGTCTGATGAAGTTCACTCATCTCTAACATACACTGCATGTCCCAAAAAAAGTCGCCACCAAAAAAACAAGGTCATACACTCTAATATTTAATTGGACCGCCTTTAGCTTTAATTACGGCACACATTCGCTGTGGCATTGTTTCGATAAGCTTCTGCAATGTAACAAGATTTATTTCCATCCAGTGTTGCATTAATTTTTCACCAAGATCTTGCATTGATGATGGTAGAGTCTGACCGCTGCACAAAGCCTTCTCCAGCACATCCCAAAGATTCTCAATGGGGTTAAGGTCTGGACTCTGTGGTGGCCAATCTATGTGTAAAAATGATGTATCATGCTCCCTGAACCACTCTTTTACAATTTGAGCCCGATGAATCCTGGCATTGTCATCTTGGAATATGCCCGTGCCATCAGGGAAGAAAAAATCAATTGATGGAATAACCTGGTCATTCAGTATGTTCAGGTAGTCAGCTGACCTCATTCTTGGAGAATATACTGTTGCTGAACCTAGACCTGACCAACTGCAGCAACCCCAGATCATTGCACTGCCCCCACAGGCTTGTATAGTAGACACAAGGCATGATGGGTGCATCACTTCATCCTCCTCTGTTCTTACCCCGATGCGCCCATCACTCTGGAACAGAGTAAATCTGGACTCATCAGACCACATGACCTCCTTCCATTGCTCCAGAGTCCAATCTTTATGCTCCCTAGCAAATTGAAGCCTTTTTTCTGGTTTGCCTCACTGATTAGTGGTTTTCTTATGGCTACACAGCTGTTCAGTCCCAATCCCTTAAGTTCCCTTCACATTTTGCATGTGGAAATGCTCTTACTTTCACTATTAAACATAGCCCTGAGTTCTACTGTTGTTTTTCTTTGATTTGATTTCACCAAACGTTTAATCACAATCATTCAGGATTTTTTTTCCGGCCACATTTCTTCCTTGAATATGATGGGTCCCCACTATCCTTCCAGTTTTTAATAAAGCGTTGGACAGTTCTTAACCCAATTTTAGTAGTTTCTGCAATCTCCTTAGAGGTTTTTTCTGCTTGATGCATGCCAATGATTTGTCTTTCGACATGGTTGTTTAAGGAATGAGAAGCAACTCATTGCACTAGTTGGGGTTAAATAACTTGTTGGCAGCTGAAAAATAATTGCCTATGCAGTAATTATCCAATAGGAGGCTCATACCTCTTTGCTTAGTTAAATCCAGGTGGCGACTATTGTATATATACAATATATATATATATATATATATATATATATATATATATAACTATCTAATTCAGATCCTAGATTAGATTTGCTGTCTTTGGTGCACATCAAATAAAGAATAAAGGAATATAATGCATATGCTGTCAGATTGTCCGAAAAGACAATACTACCAAGATCAATAGCATAAATTAAATAAAGTAGTCAGAAATTGATTTTTTTTTATCTTGAATGAAAGTTGGTGAGGATGAAAAGTGTTTGTGGACTCAAAGTTCTGAGAAAAAGTTTCCATCAATAATTCAGTGGTCTGCATTCTCCTTGGTTTGGTTAGCAGAAAATCATTTCTGTCATGACAGTTATAGGAAGCTCTAGTTGCCATGAACGTGTTATGACATTGATTATAGAGAACAAGGTAACAAAAGAAATTGTCAAAACTAAACACCAAACATCTATAGCCATATCATGACTCATTATCATGTGGCAGCAAAAAACTTTGTTGAAAAGTTATACATGGTATACAAATCCAGATCAGTCATTAGAGGCAATGACTGTGACTTGCAAGCATATTCATTATTAGCCTATTGTACAAGAGTTGGATAGCCCCTGACGTTATAACACAATTATCACTTTCCATTATTTTTTTACTCTCCTTTTAAGGTAAAATCAGTGACAATGATTTATATACTATAGTATAGAGGAAGCCCATGGAGTTGCCAGGGTCCTAAGAGAAAGGGGGTTCCACAACAGACTAAACCAAACCCAGCACTACCTGTTTGCAAGGTTGTAGAATGGATCATTTTTCCCACATCCCAACTATAGCTCATGGTGTTCAGATATCCCCATTGCTTACATTAGGGCTGAATTGCATAACAACCAGTAGAAAAACCCATATAGTAATACTGGCATAAAACAAGACCCTTAAACAAACTCACCAATGGATGACAGGAACTGAATGCTGAGGGTCATGGTAGATGGCAGATGTATGGCTATAACGGTCTATATTGGATTCCCCGTGAGGGGACTTGCAGTGGAACTCAGCTGCGGAGTCACGTCAGCCTAACGTGTCTTCGACTAGGATACGTGATGGTAAGGCAACCAAACCAAGGTGATCATAGCATCATCGTTCCACCCTGGATGGATGCCCATGGACTTCCTGGCCCGTGAATCTAAGGTCTAACTCTGTCTAGTCTGCACAGGGGTGCAGGAGACTCCCGCAGGGGAGTAGGGGAGCCCTTATACTAATGAACTGAGGAGTGTACTGGGTTTCCCTGAGAGCCCTGTGCAGCCAGCAGAGGGGATGGGACCTGGGTCCCAGGTGCTCGAGATGGGGTGGCGCACTAGTGGTTGCAGGAATCCTTGGGACTCCTGCCGTGTAGGTTTGTAGTTATTAGGAGATTGCGACAGATGGCGTGGCAGGTCAGTAGTCTTCACCCGCTTGCTGGCTGAGCAGCGTGTGCGAGGGAACAGTTTAACAGCTATGTCCCGCTATGTTCCCCGCAGGAACTGCCCACTCATACAGAGCTGACCCGATGTGTTACTTGCGGTTCGGTGCGGCGTCCTCCAAGGAGTGCCGTGGGGTAAGTGCAGGTCTGGTCCTGGAAGCAGGTGAAGTACCCGGGTACGCTTGCACGGAGGTCCGGTCTGCAGGTGCGCAGCAGGAGTCCTCCTGGGAGCGCAGCGCGTGGCACGGTCAGTTGTGTTTGTTAGAATGCCGAGTCTCACCTGAGCCAACGCTTATGACGCGGCAGTGGGCGTTCCTTAGGATGACGGCTGTCTGGAGGTGTGGCCAGGAGGTGATCGCGTCGGCCATCACCTCTCACTCTATGTGGGACATTACAGGACCCCCCCCCAATGGAACGCACTCCGTGGGTTGCCAGTTTATGCGGATAACGCCGATGAAAACGTTGCACAAGCAGAGGAGCGTGGACACCTGTCGCGTCTTCCCATGAATCTTCCAAAGGACCATACGATTTCCATCGTATGAGATATTGAAGTCTATTTCTAGATTTCCTTGAATCGAGAATCTCTTCCACCTCATATTCCTCCTGCCCCTCTACCAGAACTGGAGCGGCCTGTGAAGGTTGTCTGTTAGTGAATGAGTCACGGAGATGGGGTTTCAATAAAGAGACATGGAAAGTAGGATGAATCTTGAGAGTCTTGGGTAGAGTTAGGCGTACAGCATTTTGATTAATGATAGTTGAGATAGGGAATGGCCCAATAAATAATGGATTGAATTTTCTTGAAGGTGTTTTGAGTTTGAGGTTACGGGTTGATAGCCAGACCAAATCACCTACCTTATACTGGGGAGCCGGTCTACGCCGCATATCATAATATCGCTTCTGGTGTATTTGGGCTTTTTCAATATTAGTTTTAAGAAATGCAGTGGTCTGCTGAAGATTTTGAAAAAAACTTTCCGTAGCCGGGATATTTGTTGGAAGACCCCCGGGTAAGAGAAATGAAGGATGAAACCCGTAGTTCGAAAAAAAAGGAGTTTGTCCGGTTGTAGCACTTATGGCATTGTTATACGAAAATTCAGCCAACGGTAAAAGTGAGTGCCAATCATCTTGAAGATGGGTACAGTAACAACGGAGGTACTGTTCCAAACAACGGTTAATCCTTTCCGTTTGCCCATTAGTTTGGGGATGATAGGCACTTGATAATCTTTGTTCAATCTGGAGTCGAGAACATAGGGCTCTCCAAAATTTAGATATAAATTGAGAGCCTCTATCTGATATTAACAACTTGGGTACTCCATGCAACCTGATGATCTGGGAAATGAAAGCCTGGGCAGTCTCCACTGCAGTGGGCAATTTTGTTGTGCCATCTTTGTTAGCAGGTCCACTGCTACCAGAATAGTGGTGTGTTTGGCAGAAGGAGGGAGTTCGACAATGAAGTCGATAGACACAGATTGCCAAGGTACCTCTGGTATAGGTAAGCTGAGCAGCAGGCCATACGGAGGACCGGCGATTCCCTTTGCCCGGGCACATATCTCACAGGTGGAAACATATTTTTGAACTGTTTCCTTCATTTGCGGCCACCAGAATTGCCTTTGAAGCAGTTGTAGTGTCTTCTTTATTCCCGGATGTCCTACCAATGGATTGTCGTGACAATTTTGCAGGATTTGATAATGAAGTGAAGGTGGAATATATAATTTATTCCTCTTGTACCAAAACCCTTCACAATCTACCTGCATCTCCGGGTATGGAGCTTCGGTTCCCAAAGCTTCTTTCAACTGCTCTTTTAAAGAGAAAGTGGCATTGATAATTTTTTCGGGATGAATGATGCAATTCGGAACAAAAGATGTTACCGAATTTTCCTCCTTTCGTGATAAGGCATCCGCCTTCCCATTCCTCGCACCTGGTCTATAAGTAATGAAAAAATTAAATCTCTCAAAAAAAAAATGCTCAACGTATTTGTCTTGCAGACAGGGTCTTGCTTTTTTGGATATACTGAAAATTTAGATGATCAGTATAAATAATAATTGGTAACGTTGTACCTTCTAGGAGATGTCTCCAATGTTCTAGCGCATCTTTTATCACTAATAACTCCTTTTCGCCAATGGGGTAGTTTATTTCAGCCGGAGTTAAAGATCTCGAATGAAATGCGACCGGATGCAAAGAAAGCGAAATGGACTCCTTTTGGGACAAGACTGCTCTGAGTGCAAAATGAGATGCATCAACTTCCAGAGTGTATTGTAGATGTGAATCTGGAAGTCTGAGAATGGGGGCACTGGTGAACTAGTTCTTTAAGTTGTCAAAAGCATTTTGGGCTTGTTGGCCCCAAAAGAACCGATTAGTTGTTTTAGTTAGTTGAGTCATAGGTTTCACCCGTGCTGAGAAATTTCGAATAAATTTCCGGTAGTAGTTTGCGAACCCGAGGAACCATTGTACGTCCTTACGGTTTCTAGGAATGGGCCAATTCAAGATGGCGGAGACCTTCACTGGATCCACTTGGATTCCTTACTTAGAGATAATGTATCCAAGGAACGTGACAGAGGGTGTTTCAAAAATGCACTTCTCTAGCTTTGCATAAAGATTGTGGGTCCTCAACCTAGCTAGTACCCATCTAACATGTTTCCTGTGGACTTCTAGGTTGTTTGAATAAATGAGTATGTCATCAAGATATATCACTACACACACATCCAATAAATCTCTAAAGATGTCGTTTATAAAGTATTGGAATGTGGCAGGGGCATTACAGAGCCCAAATGGCATCACCAGATACTCATATAACCCATACCTAGTTTTTAAGGCCGTTTTCCACTCATCTCCTGACCTCATGCGAATTAGATTATAAGCACCCTTTAGGTCTAATTTTATGAAAACCGTTGCTGTTTGTAGTCTCTCCAAGAGCTCGGAGATGAGTGGTAGTGGGTACCTGTTCTTTCTGGTTACCCTATTTAATTCTCTATAGTCTATAATGGGCCGCAGGGAATTATCCTTATTTCTGACAAAGAACATTCCAGATGCCACGGGGGATATGGAAGCTCTAATAAATCCTTTTTTCAGGTTTTCAGCCAGGTAAGTCTTGAGATGGGACAACTCCGGTTCTGAGAGTGGATATATTTTCCCTGATGGGGTCTTGCAGTTTGGTAGCAAGTCTATTGGGCAGTCGTAAGGTCTATGAGGGGAGAGTGATTCGGCATTTTTAAGGCTAAAGACGTCTGAGAAATCCTGGTATACTAATGGTATAGCCTCGTCAATAGCATAGTTATCCCGAGGGTTGAGGGTGAGTATTTGAGTGCTCCTAAGACAGGTCTCTCGACATTATTGCGAGTTTAAAGACTCCCAGAGGAGGGTAGGTTTATGCAATCGGAGCCATGGTAACCCTAGGATCACTGGGACCTGTGGCGATGGGATTATGTCGAAGGTAATAGATTCGACATGGTCACCCGAGGTTAGCATTAGTAGTGGGATTGTTTGGTGGGTAATTGGACCCGAAGTGAGTGTGTTACCATCAATGAGACGAACCACCACCGGAATGTTCTTTTCTGAAACAGGTATTTTATTCATACATGATACAGAATAATCCAGGAAGTTGCCACACGCTCCGGTGTCAATCATCGCCTTAAGGGGGAGACTTTGTTGATCCCACTGTAAGAGGAGATCGATTTCAAAGTGAGTAGTAGTTATTGGTCTGCTAGAGGAGAGGTTAAGAGAGGTTCCATACTCACCTTGTGATCTTCTTTTCAGCTGGGGACAGGACTCTACTGTATGTTCTGCTTCCCCACAGTACATACAGAGCTGTTGTGTTCTTCTTCTACTCCTCTCTGTCTGGGAGAGGGGACCCTTCTACATAGGGACTACAGGGTCAGGTGTTGGAGCTTTTTGTGTGGTATATGGTACAATTCCAGCGCGTTCGGACCATCTTTCCCTTAGACGTCTGTCGATCGAGATGGAGAGCTTCATGAGTAGCTCCAGAGTGTTGGGCATCTCGGTCCTTGCCAATTCATCCTTGAGGGGTTCTGCCAGGCCCAACCTAAACTGGTTGCGAAGGCTAATATCATTCCACTCAGATTCGAGCTTCCACCTTTTCCGCAATATAATCCTCCACAGGTCTGCGACCTTGCTTTAAGGATCGCAGTGCGGATTCTGCGGATAATTGTTTACAGGGATCATCGTAGAGGAGCGCCATCACCTCACTAAACCCTTTATAGGAGTGAATAATGGGATCGTCATTGTCCAGATAAGTATTGGCCCAGGCACGAGGTTCCCCCCTAAGGTAGGAGATGGTGGTGCAGACTTTAATTTTATCCGTTGCATACGTTCTGGGTTTTAAATCGAACATCAAATTACAAGCGGAAATAAAGGATCGATAACTTCTCCTCTCCCCATGGAATGGTTCCGGGGGACAGATCTTTGGTTCAGGGGCATCTGAACTGGAAGTTCGGTTGACCATATTTTCAGCGATAAATGCTCTCAGAGTAGTATTCTCGGCCTGCACCTCAGCCATTTGATGGGTGAGGGCTTCCAGCCTTTGTTTAAAAGTCACCATATGAGACCTAATCTCCGCTGGTTCCATCACTCTTTGGGTTCTAACAATCTATAACGGTCTATATTGGATTCCCCGTGAGGGGACTTGCAGTGGAACTCTGCGGAGTCACGTCAGCCTTACGTGTCTTCGACTGGGATACGTGATGGTAAGGCAACCAAACCAAGGTGATCATAGCATCATCGTTCCACCCTGGATGGATGCCAGTGGACTTCCTGGCCCATGAATCTAAGGTCTAACCCTGTCTAGTCTGCACAGGGGTGCAGGAGACTCCCGCAGGGGAGTAGGGGAGCCCTTATACTAATGAACTGAGGACTGTACTGGGTTTCCCTGAGAGCCCTGTGCAGCCAGCAGAGGGGATGGGACCTGGGTCCCAGGTGCTCGAGATGGGGTGGCGCACTAGTGGTTGCAGGAATCCTTGGGACCCCTGCCGTGTAGGTTTGTAGTTATTAGGAGATTGCGACAGATGGCGTGTCAGGTCAGTAGTCTTCACCCGCTCGCGGGCTGAGCAGCGAGTGCGAGGGAACAGTTTAACAGCTATGTCCCGCTATGTTCCCCGCAGGAATGCCCACTCATACAGAGCTGACCCGATGTGTTACTTGCGGTTAGGTGCGGCGTCCTCCAAGGAGTGCCGTGGGGTAAGTGCAGGTCTGGTCCTGGAAGCAGGTGAAGTACCCGGGTACGCTTGCACGGAGGTCCGGTCTGCAGGTGCGCAGCAGGAGTCCTCCTGGGAGCGCAGCGCGTGGCACGGTCAGTTGTGTTTGTTAGAACGCCGAGTCTCACCTGAGCCGACGCTTATGACGCGGCAGTGGGCATTCCTTAGGATGACAGCTGTCTGGAGGTGTGGCCAGGAGGTGATCGCGTCGGCCATCACCTCTCAGTCTATGTGGGACATTACAATGGCATACAAATAGATGTCAGATAAATGGCAGTGAACAGAAATGGAGAAATACTGAACTGACTCTGTTCTGAATTCAAACCAGCAATACAGCCAGGAAAATAAAACAGCAGAGCAAGAAACATATAAAGCTACACACTAATCTCTGGAACTACAAATTACAGAATACACAGAAAACACACTAAACACCATGAATCTACAAATAACAAAAAACACAGAATCTGAGCGGTAAAGCACATGGCAAAAAGTATACCCAGCCTAGACTGAAGTGAGGTTTAGATATAAATAGACTCAACTATGACACTCCACCCCAATCAACCAAGCAATATCAAAGGTAATCAAACCCAGATTCAGATGCAAGGCAGTTACATAACAATTGCCAAAACAAAGTTAGTAACTAGGTGAATTTGAAGCAACAGACTGACCACTTGGCATGGGGCCCCTTTCGGTTCTAGGTCTATGAGTTTGCAAAAAGTAATGTTGGAGTTTGTTATAGGTGGTAGACTGGGCAGATTCAACTATTCTTGGATAATATAAGACACATCTGAAAGTGAAGCTTGATTCTGAATGCCTTTATGTTGTAGGAAGGTATGCATATGCCCTTTCGTATCATGTATTGCATATAATGTGAAAATGTGTTTTTTCTGCTAGGACTCTTGGCTGGTAGATAGAAATCACTGAAATCCTGATCCATATAACCAGTGGAGCTCTTTAGACTGTGTGAGTCACATTATTTTAAAAGGTATCAAACATAAACTTAAATTGTATTGTTTATATGCATATGTAACGGGAGAAAATTATAGTAACAGGTCTGTTCTCTTATTAGCCCAAATGGCACAATAAATATAATATGAGAAAAAAAAATACTTACAGGTCAAGTTAAAGGGGTTGACTGACCCTAAAACTAATTTTAGTTAGGGTTGGGAAAGTGTTTAACTTAAATTAAAAAATGCACTCACCTTCACCACTGCTCCATTCCAGCACCAAGACTCCTGTCCTTGCCAAGGCTGGCCTGGAATTGTCATGTAACATCCGGATTCATGTGCCCTGCTTCAGCCATTCAATAGCCTCAGCCGTGACATTTCCCCAAGTTGCATGTGGGGCTCAGCGGTCATATGGCACTTGGGGACATGTCACAGATGAGACCAGTGAATGGCTGCAGCAGCGTACATGACCATGGATGAGACACTTCCAGTCTGCTGGGGATCAAAAGAAGCGGTAACAGAAGCCTGGGTGCCAGATTGGAGCAGCGTTAAATTGATGAGTGCCTTTATTAATTTGTGGTGGCCTAATCTGCCTATACCTCGTCCCAGCCCTGCCTACATCTGACAATCTATGTTTCGACATAGAGCCATTTTTAAGTAATGCTTAAATATTTTTTTTTGATAGACTGTTTTAACCAACCA
Organism: Bufotes viridis; assembly: GCA_033119425.1. NCBI lineage: Eukaryota > Metazoa > Chordata > Amphibia > Anura > Bufonidae > Bufotes > Bufotes viridis. Next base: position 158,260,589 of record CM065593.1, on the reverse strand, counting down.
TGCTTATATGTTTTCTAACATGCAACAGAAAAAATAATGTATTTGTGTTATTTACTGTAAATCCCTTACAACAGATAGCCAACAAATGAGTCCAACAGCATCTTTGATCAACAGTTCTTTGATTCTGTATAAAAAATATAGAAGTCGCTTAAATACTGTGCTTTTATTTTATCTTACATATTGCTTAACCCTAATTCATAGTTTTAGTCCTCACCTGAAACTATGAATAAAGTGACATTATTAGAAACCAGACTCACGCTATAATAAAAAGACATTTTCAGGCAATGTTCCTCATGTGATTGCAATCAGATGGAAAACTGTAGATTCATTTCTTCAGACAGCGTATAGTTATTAAGAGACTGAAATATGGAACTCTGTAAGCCTTTATTAAATTTACAAATATGAATTTGTTTTCCAGATGGGCACGTTAACCTGTTGAAACACTCCACCTCCCTTGTCATTTTGTGCTTGTAGAAGCCAAACTTCACAGTGCTCTATAGCTCTTGCAGGAACATTCGTGCTAACTTATGCTCCAGAGTCCAGATACAGTTTCTCCTGCTGGTTCTAGATGGCTGTTCTTCACAACATGAAGCCTATGTCAATCACATAGGAATGTAACATGGTTAGCATGACAGCTTATATAATATTTCCACATGGAGTGAATGGTTGAAACATGTATTTTTTTTTAAACTTTTCTGCAATTAACTGCTCCCCTATGTTCCTTGAATGCTTTGTTTTCAAGGCACGTTGACTTCTGGCCAATGTTCTCAAACTGAATTAAAATTGGAAACTCATTAGATCTCAACTGTACACATTTTAGAAAAACAATTCCTAACTATGTCAAAGAAAGAGAATATTAAAAAAATGTATTAAAAATGACTGAAGTGTAATTTTGTCTCTGTAGCTTTTCTTGTTTGTTCTGTTATTATGCTTTTATTTAGAACTTGCTTCTGTGTGTACCACTGTTATTAAAATATAGACATTTACAAAATATGGACAATGACAAAAAATGTATGTTATATGGATGATGTAAGGAAAGGTGTACCATCATAAAATTATTACAAAAATCTAAATCAATGCTAACATGATAATTCAAAGCACAGAACTTAGGGTACTTTTAGGGTATTTTTTACTTTATAAGACACACTGAATTATAAGACGCACCCCCGGTTTAGACAAAAGAAAATTAGAAAAAATATTTTCTAGGTGCGCTTTGAAGAGAGTGTGGTTTACTGAAGTGGAGGGGTCAAGGTCAGTAACTTTAGCATGTAACTTAGGGGGGAGTAGTTCTGGTCAGCTCCTGTCAATCTTAGTATGTCATCTGCTGATGATTGTAACAACCAGCAATGGTGCATGTGGTCACCTTATTAAATGTACCTATCCAAACATACACAGTTCTGGTACACACACAGATCTTCTATACACACACAGAACTACTACACACATACAGTTCTGTTACATACATACAGCTCTGCTACACCCATACAGTTCTGTTACATACATAAAGCTCTATTACATACATACAGCTCAGCTACATACACAGATCTCCAACACATATACCGCTCTGCTACACACATATACACAGATACAGTATATATATATATATATATATATATATATATATATAGAGTATATACACATACACACACATTTATCATCTTTAACCCCTTAAGGACATAGGACGTATGGGTACGCCCTAATGTCCGAGTCCTTAATAAATCCCGTATAAAAAAAATAAAAAAATCGCTACAAACATGGTTCCTACTGCGATCGTGCAGCAGGAACCATGTTCATATGCCGAGGGGGGTCCTATGACCCCCCCGTATCGGCGATCGCTGCAAACCGCTATGACTACGGGGATCAGATACTTTGAAATGCCAGGAAATGTTTTTTTTTATTCCTATAACCTCCTCCCTGTGCTCTCATTGTGATGGGCGGTGCGGGGAGGGGGGGAGGCTTGCGGGCGGTGCTGGAGGCTGTGCAGCAGGCGGTGTGCAGGGGCGGGCCGGTGCACGATCCTCTGCCCGCCCCTCCGCTCATTTTCAGGATGGCCGAGTGTGACAAGCAGAGTGTCAGCACATTGCTGACACTCTGCTTGCAACGGCTGACATCCGTGCAGGCACGGATGTCAGCCTATTAACCCCTTCCATGCCGCAGTCTGTAGGGGACCGCTGTATGGAAGTGGTTAAGAGGGAGGGAGCTGCTGTGGGGGCTGCTGTGCCTGTTGCAGCCCCTCTAGCTCCAGTCCCCAGCTTCCCTCCCTCCCCATCCTCCGCTGCTCTGTTATAGCAGCGGAGGATGGTAACCATGGCAACAGAAAGCCTTCAAAGGTGTCCTGCTTGCCATGGTAACAGAAGTCTGATCAGACTTTTGCTAAAGGCAAAAGTCTGATCAGACTAAGTGTCCAGTAAAAAATACAGTACAGTACATTATATAATGTACTGTACTGTATTATACAGACACTAGATCCACTGGATCTTCAAGAACCAAGTGGGTCTGGGTCCAAAAAAAAGTGAAAAAAGGTAAAAACAAAAAAACACATTTATCACTAATAAAAAAATAAATAAATACACTACACATGTTATATATCACCGCGTCCGTAACGACCTGATCTATAAAATGGGTTTGTTACTTTTCCCGTACGGTGAACGTCATAATAAAAATAAAAATTATGACTCTCAGGCTATGCAGACACTAAAACATGATTTTTTTTTTGTTTCAAAAATATGATTGTGTAAAACCTAAATAAATGAATAAAAAGAGACATATTAGGTATCACCACGTCCGTAAGAACCTTAACTATAAAAATAACACATGACCTAACCCCTCAGGTGAACACCGCAAAAAAAAAAATGTGTTAAAAGCAATTTTTTGTCACCTTACATCACAAAACATCTAATAGCAAGCGATCAAAAAGTCATATGCACTACATATTTATACCCTACCTAAGAAAATCACCCAAAAAAAAAAAATATTATGGCTCTTAGGCTATGCGTACACTAAAACATGATTTTTTTTGTTAAAAAAATTATAGGATTGTGTAAAACCTAAATAAATAAATAAAAAGTAGACATATTATGTATCGCTGCATCCGTACGAACCTGAACTATAAAAATAACACATGAACTAACCCCTCAGGTAAACACCGCAAAAAAAAAGAAAAATGCTGTAAAAAGCAGTTTTTTGTCCCCTAACATCACAAAAAGTGTAACAGCAAGCGATCAAAAAGTCATATGCACCCCAAAATAGTGCCATTAAAACCGTCATCTCATCCCGCAAAAAATGAGCCCCTACCTAAGATAATTGGACAAAAACTAAAAAAAACTGACTCTCAGACTATGGAGATACTAAAACAGTTTTTTGTTTGTTTAACAAAGGATATTATAGTGTAAAACCTAAATAAATTAAAAAGAGTAGACATATTAGGTATTGCCACGTTCGTAAGAATCTGCTCTATAAAAATAACACATAACCTAACCCCTCACATGAACACAGTCATAAAAATAAAATAAATACGGTCCCAAAACAGCTACTTTTTCAAAATTTTCCATTTTAATCATTTTTTCCAGTAACAAAGCAAGGGTTAACAGTCAAACAAAACTCTATATTTATTGCCCTGATTCTGTAGTTTACAGAAACACCCCATATGTGGTTGTAAACTGCTTTATGGACAAACGGCAGGGCGCAGAAAGAAAGGAACGCCATATGGTTTTTGGAAGGCAGATTTTGATGGACTGGTTTTTTGACACTATGTCACATTTGAAGCTCCTCTAATGCACCCCTAGAGTAGAAACTCCATAAAAGTGACCCCATATAAGAAACTACACCCCTCAAGGTATTCAAAACTGATTTTACAAACGTTATTAACCCTTTAGGTGTTCCTCAAGAGTTTATGGCAAATGGAGATGAAATTTCAGAATTTCTATTTTTTATTACCTTGTCTCACAAAAATGTATTATAGAGCAACCAAAAATCATACGTACCCTAAAAATAATATGACCAAAACTGCCACCTTATCCAGTAGTTTCCAAAATGGGGTCACTTTTTTGGAGTTTCTACTCTAGGGGTGCATCAGGGGGGCTTGAAATGGGCCATGGTGTAAATAAACCAGTCCATCAAACTTTGCCTTCCAAAAACCATATGGCGTTCCCTTCCTTCTGTGCCCTGCCCTTTGGTGATACAGCGATTTACAACCACACATGGGGTGTTTCTGCAAACTATAGAATGAGGGCTATAAATATTCGGTTATGTTTGGCTGTTAACCCTTGCTTTGTTCCTGGAAAAAATGGATTCAAATGGAAAATTTGCCCAAAAAATCGAAATTCAGAAATGTTATGTCCATTTGCCATGAACTCTTGTGGAACACTTAAAGGGTTAACAACGTTTGTAAAATCAGTTTTGGATACCTTGAGGGGTGTAGTTTTTAGAATGTGGTCATTTTTGGGTGGTCTCTTTTACGTAAGCCTCACAAAGTGACTTCAGACCTGAACTGGTCCTTAAAAATTGGGTTTTTAAATTTTCTGAAATTTTCAAGATTTGCTTCTAAACTTCAAAGCCTTGTAACGTCCCCAAAAAATAAAATGGCATTCCCAAAATGATCCAAACATGAAGTAGACATCTGGGGAAAGTAAAGTAATAACTATTTTTGGAGGTATTACTATGTATTTTAGAAGTGGAGAAATTGAAACTTGAAAATTTGCAAATTTTTTCAAAATTTTTCAAAATTTAGTATTTTTTTATACAAAAAAATGAACTTTTTTGACAAAATGTTACCAGTGTCATGAAGTACAATATGTGACGAAAAAACAATCTCAGAATGGCCTGGATAAGTAAAAGCGTTTTAAAGTTATCACCACATAAAGTGACACTGGTCAGATTTGCAAAAAATGGCCTGTTCCTTAAGGTGAAATAGGGCCGTGTCCTTAAGGGGTTAATAAAAAAAATCACATTTCCCTAGTGCTTGCTGTATAGTTTTCCTGCTCTGTCTCCTCCCATTGATGGCAACATCAAAGATCCTTAAGCTGTACTTGGAGTTTTCATTTCTTTTCGGTACAGCTGTAGAACCTTCCTCCCCAATCGCGAATACGAATATATAGCCCTAAATTCTAAATATACGCGAATTCTCAATGTGGCGATTTTCGCAATTAAAAATCACGATTTGAATATTCACGCTTAACACTACTCCCCATATGGTCTCCTGATGCGTCTGATCATACAGATCGGTGTCGATAAGGAGAGAGAGGTGAGTGCAGATGCACAGCTCTCTCACAGGCAAAGTGCTGTATGTGCGCTTTGCTGGACCATTAAGGAAGCAATCAAGCAGTCTTGCCATGCTGGATCTCCCTGACTGCCGTTCATAAGACACAGGCAAGATATTTTCTTGCTAAAAAGTGTGTCTTACTGTAGAGAGAAGTGTCAGGTAGGCATATATATAGATATTTATATATATGAGTCATGGAGTCATGAATAAGAACTGTAAAGTTTGAAACGCGTCGACTGACCCTAGACCGCGTGTTTTTACCGCTTGTGATGTGAACAGCTGTAATATTTGTATCCACCCGAAAAAAGAAGTTACGGCTTAAAACAAACATTGAAAGTGCTGGATTCTTCTTTCCTTTTAGTTATATGTGTATGTGTGTATATAAATATACATACACCCCAATTATCTATATATAGGTATATATACTTATAAATGTGTCCAGCTTGTCCCCCAGCACAGGTACCCCCCCCCCGGTATGTGCTTGCAGAGGAGAGAGGCCAATAACTGGACAATTATGTCCTGTTTCGGCCACTTCAAAGGACAAAGAATCAATAAAGATCCTCTGTCTCTGTTTTATATAGCAGAAGCAGAGGAACAAAAGCTGCCTCGCCTCTGTCTTGCACATGCATCCGGTGCTGTAATTTGCACCAGAGGTATGCGCTGTTGGTGCTTTGACGTCATATCAGCACGCCAGCCAACGTGGACTTGGCTGCAGGCATGCATGCGCATGCCTGCAGGGCGGGAAGTCGGCAGCAAGCGCGGCCGGGTTTAAATAACCCAACAGCACTGCACTCAAGAGGGCAGTTAACCCCAGCAGCCCCAAGCATGAATCAACCCCTGGAGAATGGGCTATTTACCCCTGGAGATGAGCAGCATTAACCCCTGCATCTGGCTGAGTACCCTATACCACCAACAATTAACCCTTATAATACCCTTATCCCCTGCATTTACCCCTGTAGTAACCTCTTCACTGATGTCCTGCATCTCCCTGCAATCTACCTTGCTACCAACTGTATCACTGGCCTGCATCGTCCTATTAACCCTTGCAGTGCCATATTGTGTTTAACCCCTTTTTACCCAGTAGGGACATTTTATAGAGCCAGGAGGGTGGGCGCTGCTATTTCTGTGTATGTAAGTCAGTGTATGTTTAGATAGAGTTTGGGGTGGAATATTAGGATATTGTATTGTGTAGTGTAGTTAGGTTTGTACTTTAGTGTTGTTGGAGTATTACCGTGTGTGACTATAAGTATATATATTTATATGACCGTTGATATAAATATATATAATTATAGCAATAATTGACTGTAGATCGGGTAATGTTTTAATAAATTCCTTTTATTATTCAAAGTATAGTGTGTAATCATTTATTGTAGTAGTCACCGCCGTAGTAGTAATTCGCACGTAGTTCAGTTTAAAGTTAGTGCAACTAGGAGGGTAGTATTTGTATTTAAATTATAAATAGGCGGAGTAATCAATAGATGACTCAAACCTATTTATAAATATGAATTATTGCTATAAATACAAAATATTAAAAATCAATATTTCCTTTGACACTTACATAGAAAAAAATACTTTAATCAAAGACATATAAGTCAATTAGCCCTCAAAAATGTGCTTTTACACTGCCCAATGTAACCTAAATGTATGATGACCATTACTCCAAAATCCAAATTTCATGCAAAACATTCATCTATTGTTTTATATACTGGGATTTTACACAAACATATAAAGAACAATATTGCTAATTTGCATATGTAAATTGCATGTCTTCTTAAATCTACATAACATAAATACCCTGTCAGTATCCTTCTTTATTTTCTCAAAGGGGTGTGTTACTTCAGCAAATTACATTTATGAGATAGGCAAAGTTAATACAAGGCACTTACTAATTGTCGATATTGCCTCCTTTGCTTGCTTGATTCATTTTTCCATCCAGCATTATACATTTTCTCATTTAAAGGGGTTACTAGTACCACCGATCTAGAGCAAATACGAGGTGGCCAGGATGGGAGCTGCTGCATATGTGTATTTGGCTCACTCTCATGGTCCTGGCCACCAGATAGGCCATTGCTTTTTCCTATTGTGTGCAAGCATGGCCACCAATGCTGGATTGCATGGAAATGAGAAGTGTATAATGTGATGGAAAAATGAATCAAACCAGAAAATAAGGCAATATGAATGTCAATATAATGGTCAGAACATATTACTTCTTTTTAATTGCAGTGGCCCCTACAAATTTCAGAACTATCAAGTGTTCACCAGGGATACCAGGGGTTTAAAAATCCTTCAGTTGAAAAAAAAGTTGAGAAATTTTTCTCTCCACACCACTGCAGGACATGTACTTCATTTTCATCTATTTATTATTATTATTATTCATTTTTATTTTATTTATTAATCAGTTTATGTCAGTTTGTGTTGTAACCTGGGTCCCAAAAAGTCACAAATTGCATTAGCTGAACCCTAAAGTTGTAAAAGTGAGCAGGGTTTATTGGGAGAGGCGCATGTCTTAAGACTCTTGCAGACGAGCGTGTCCGGATTATGTCCGGATGCATTGCAGATGCGTTCAGTGAAAACTGCGTGATTTCGCAAAGTCATTCAGTTTTTATCGTGCGGGTGCAATGCGATTTACTGCGTTTTGCACGCGCGTGATAAAAAACTGAATGTGTACAAACAACATCTCTTAGCAACCATCTGTGAAAACTTGCTTGCGGATGCAATGCGATTTTCACGCGGCCCCATTCACTTTTATAGGGCCAGCGTTGCGTGAAAATCGCAGAATATAGAACATGCTGCGATTTTCACGCAACGCAAAAGTAATTACGTGAAAACCACCGCTCATGTACACAGACCCATTTAAATGAAAGCGTCCGGATTCCGTGTGGGCACAATGCGTTCGCATCACGCTTTGCACCTGTGTGGAATTCTTTCGACAGGTTTGTTAATACTGAAAGTGGTGCAAATTTTGACTCAAATTTACACCTGCGCATAGATTTCATGTTTTTACTGCATGTTTTTAAACATTTTCATGCAGTCTTTTTTTTAACACTGGACTAGAAAACGCCCGTCTTAATAAATTCACCGCCAAATCTTTTGTCACATGGTAGATAAAAAGAAATGGCTAACTAGGAAAAGACTCGGGTGATCTGATTGTGGTGGTGAGGGCTTGTGCTTAAGCATCAAGATTTGTTCAAGTACTCTTTTAGACATTTGAGGAACAAGGTGCTATTGTGCAGATAATTCTCGCATAAGAAGTGAAGTCATGACAAATGAAAAGTAGTATACCATTTTACAAATTCCCATCTGCTGATCTCTTGCAATTATTGGAGAATGTCGTTTTGTACAGGCTTCTCAGGAGACCCAGCATTGTGTTAGGACATTAAAATGTCATGCATTCTTTTCAGATGATTTATAGGTGTTTTGGGGCTATATTATTTTACATATACATATTTTCCATGTAGAATTAATGCCCTTTTCGTACAACAGCTACAAACAGAATTGTATAGATAGAACTAGTCTTAAAGAAGTTCTCTAAGATCTTTATATTGGCTTATATTCAGGAGTTGGTTACTGCAAAGCCGTTCCTATTCACTTCAATGGAAGCTGCGCTGCAGTAACAGGGTCTATTCACTACACAATGGATGGAGGTGTGTCGTCCACCAGAGCTACTTCCAAACAGTTGATTTGACAGGGTTGCGGGGAAAACTCCTTTAAACTCACCATAGGCACAAATATTATCTTGGCCACTTAAGGGCCCTTTACACAGAGCAATTTTGCAGGTAATTGTGGGGAAGGAAGCATTCCTTTCCGACAATCAACTGCTCGTCAATGAAGGAGACCTCTGCATTTACATGCAACAGTCTCCTCCACAGTATAGGGAGGAGAGATTGCTAATGCCATCGCTCATCCCCATTAGTGTTGGGCGCAAATATTTGCATCGAAAAGTTTAATTGTGAATATCGCCACTTTGAGAATTCGCAAAGATTTAGAATATAGTGCTATATATTCGTATTCCCGAATATTCTAGATTTTTTTCCTCTGAACACATGATCTCTCCCTGCTTCTTGCTTGTAGGCCACTGAGAAGGCTGCAATGTCTTTGTCTGAGCTTAGTAACATCCCTGGCGAACAATAGGAAAGTTGACCTCTCAGACCTGCTAAAATGGGAAGTTACACATATTGCACAAAAATATGTGCATCATTAATTGCCGATTTGCGCAATCGCAAATATATCGGAGCACTCTATCTGCATATAAAGCTTTTGTAATGTTCTGCCATGCCAACCATTTTCTCCAGTATCAGGAAACTTCTATCAGCTTGAAAAATGTAGCACTAGTGACCCATGCCTGTATTGCACTCGCAATACGCTCATATTACATTGCCGATTTATGACGAATATTCGCGAAATATCGCAAATTCGAATATTGCCCCTGGCGCTCATCACTGATCCTCATACAGACTTGTTTGCCAGCAGCAGAGTGTGTTTAGACAGCACAATCTGTTGCCGGGGAACCCTGATTTTTGTGACCGCATGAATGATGCGAGTACCTGGTGATTGAGGTTTCGCTTGTTCAGCGGGTAATTGGCTGCTCCTTTACACTGATTCTCGGCTCATATAAGGGGCCCTTTAGTGTTGAATGCTATGATCGTAGCGTCTATTGTGTCTGCAACATTTTAATGGTGGGGACAAACTTCATTTAGTCTAGCACTTCTTCCATTTGCCTATGGCTGATTTTTTTGATTATGTGCAGAGTTTATTGTAGCTGTATTGTATTTGATAAAAACAATATGTGGGACATCCCCTTTAAAGAAGAACTCCCACAAAAATGTTTATTCTCTGACCTGCTAGAAAGGTACATGATGTAATCTTTAGTGACTGTAATCTTCTCATCAGTAACTGTATTTGTGAGCTATCCGCTCCCTTCTAATTTTACGACCAACTATCTGATCTGCAACTGACATAGAACAGGAAGTCAGTTGCTTCTTTATTCATTCCTATGAGACTGACATCGAGGCTCCCATAGGAATACATAGAGAAACTGACTTCCTGTCCACACATATGATGCCATGTTATTGGGAAAGTCTGATTGCTGGTCACGTGACACAGCCGAGAAGCAGAAGGGAGGGGATAGCTCACAAATACAGACACAGGTAGGAAGATTACCTTCACTACATCATGTACCTTTCTAGCAGGTCAGAGAATAACATTTTTTTGCAGGAGTTCTTTAACTGAATGAATGGATTAAAGGGGCATTTATGCAAAATCAACTGGAAATGTTCTAAAACAAAAAATAGAAACAGTACACACCTCTTCTATTCCCTGGAAACTGTCCAGCATGTGACTGCTACAGGTGTTGTATGTTACTGGTACCAGTGCTGCACCATAATGTTAGTACTACAGCATGTGACTGTTTCGGTTGCAGTGGCTTGGTTTGGGATGGCCCCAATGCTACGCTGGGTCCCCCGGACATCCTTGAGGTATCACAATGTGTTGCTGCTCTCCAGAAGGGATGGTAAAGCCTGGTGCGCCCCAATAAGTCCAGAGAGTCAGGGTCTCCAGTAAACCAGTGTGCTTCTTTATTGGAGGAATTTAGGTGAAAAACAATTTAGGCAAGGCATGGGGCTGACTTCTCTAGTCTCTTCTCAAGCAGAAGAATGGTTTGATGCTGAGGAAAGGCCTAAGCAAGCTGTCCCTCTCTCTCTCTCTTAAAAGGCTGGTTCCCTAGTCAAAGGCTGGAGGCCCACAGTCTATGGCTCAATAATCCGGCTGGCTCCTTAGCCACAAGGCTGGTGACCCATGGTCTGTGGCTCAGCATCCCCATCTCAGCGTTTTCTTCTGGTTACCCATGCAGTCTGGCAAGAATCTCTTCATCAAAGCACTGATCCCTAACTGCAGAACAGTAGGGGCTCTAGCTGCCCTCCTTACATACAGTTTGTAGCTGAACTAGAACCTTCTAGTTGGAGGGGTGGAGTGGCGAAACTCAGCCCAAACAGATACAAAGTTACAACTTACCGTCTCTCACAGACTTACATTAGAGCTTCAATAACACTCAATGGCAATGACACAGCAGTTTTTCCAGAGAAATACAAGTCTTCAGACATAATAACATAGCTAAACCAGATATCCAAAAGGTCAGTCTGTCTGGTTTTGGTGGTAAACACATCTGGCTTTTTCCCTTCAAAATATACTCTTCTTTAACCCTCATGGTAACTGCGGAAAATTACTAGCTTCTTCTTATTAGCTAGAAAGTCCCATAAGTGTTGTGAAGACACAGTGTAAATGAGCAGGATATGTGTCACAACTAACATATCATATGCAGTGTTCAATAGAATGAGGAGTTGATGACTTAGCATGGGGGAAATAGCGGCAAATGTCCACAAATATCCTGACTTCAAAGTTCTCCTGCTCCAGGGCACTACACGGTTACTGGTTGGCTGCAGCAGTCACATTCTGAAAGCATGTAAACAAAGATCCGAAGAGGTGTCAAAACACTGGTGCTGGATTGCTATGGAAAAGAAGAGGTGAATGCTTTTTTTTTTTTTTCTATTGCATTTGCAGCTGTTTACACAATCTTTTTTTTTTTATTTTTTTAGTCTATGTTAAAATTGTAGGGTTTGTTTTCTAAAAAGTATTTATACTTTCATAAAACAAGCCTTATATTTAATTATAGACTAAAAAGATTTCATTTGGATCAATGATGATGACTGCATTATTATGTGTATTGGAGAAAATGTTATATTTACTGCATAGGATAAATTTGCAGTTTTTAGTTTACAAAATGTGGAAATAGACCTTTGACGGGATTAATGTCAGAAAGTCTTCTTTCCTTGCTCCAATCATAATTATGTACATAAGGACAGATTACTGCACCACATCTGCATCCTGTTAACATTTCTATGCTTCTCCCTAAGGACTACAATTACATATCTTTTGCCTGTAAAACACAGTTGGCTCATAGCTTTGTGATTCATATTGAATGGAATAGTTAAAAGTCAATAATTTTGTTACAATTCCATGACATGTACACTGAATACTTTGCTTTAGACATGTTTCTGATGTACATGAGACAAGTTGGAAGATGTCATCAGTGGGGGTTTGTGAGTTGAGACCCCTCCACTCATTAGAATGATGGGGCTCATTGTACTTTTTTGTGTTCAGGCTACTATACTTTTAGTTTAGCATTTCTGGATTTTCAAATCTGTTACCTGGCTCTGTCAATGAAGTGAATATGATCGTAATGCACATGGCTTAGACCCTTCATTCTTGCAATCAATTAGTTTCCCAGCTCATGGACCTCCACCAACAACATTTTCTAAGATGTGAAGAAATGCTGACTGCTAAAAAGCATGTCTAACTTTGTAACAAAAGAAGAATGCTATATTCTCTTTTGACCTCTAGAGGGAGTACTGACCATAATAGATGCTATAAAATGGGACAAAAGTAGTTAGGCAATTATTCTAAGCCTTAGAATAGCAAAATCACAGTGAAATACTTGTGCCTCTCAACAAAGAAAAAAAAACATATATAAATGTGGTATTAAATACCCAAATAATGGATGCTTTGCTGGCTAGATACCAAACATATTGAAACTGTCAGAACTAGATGTATCTGTTACATGTGAATAGTGGATAGGATACAGAAACTTTACTCAGTCTAAATAGGTTAATCGGAGCTTAATGACTAGAGACTAAACGAGTAAAAACATATAGTTCAAAAAAGTACAATGTATGTAATATGGTAATGGTTGTCAAAATATGCACAAAAGTGACAAACTACCACAATATGTGGTTGTTTGTCACTTTTGTGTATATTTTTTCCTGTATTGGATATTTGATGCAATAACATTACTGACCCCACAGTGGCACCTCCTAGTGGTTGTGGTGTGCCAATTCATGTAATTGTCTTTAGCTTTATTTTTATGAATTACCGGTAATAGTCTCTTTTGATATATTTCTATATGTGTGCAGAGTGTCCTAAATTTTACATAGGTGATTTAGTCATTAAAAGAAGACAAACATTAGTTCTTGGTCGTGTTTGTTAAATTACTGATGACTATGAGGTCATAAAGCTGACTTTGCATCATTCCATGCTAAATATAAGAAAACTATTCATTGGAAGGCTCATCAGAAGATTTTTTCAAGAAATATTTAGATGACCATTGTCACAAACTGCCCCATAGAAGTGAATAGGGCTGAGCACAATACCAAGCACAGCCGCTATACAATATATGGTGCTGTGCTTGGCAAGCACAAAGAAGGCTGCAGAGCTGACAGGACTGCCGGTGCCTTCTCAACAGCCGTCACCCGGGACCCCCACCGATCAGATACTGATGACCTATCTTGAGGATAGGTCATCAGTAGTAAAATCCCAGAAAACCACTTAATCTTTCACTCAACATGTTGTTTTTGCTTGCAACATGCAAGACATTGGACATACCGATCGTACATTGAAAACAAACTACTGGAAAATAATAAACAACAACCAGAAAGAATTAATATAAAAAGCCTGTTTTACAATATGGGAAAATAGAGGATGTTACATATAGTGATCAAAGTTCCAAGATTCTTACTTTACATGCAGATTGTCTGGCATAATTGTTGTTTTTGTCTGAAAGCGCTTTGTTTCATCTTCTCTCTTACAGGGCTGTTGATTGGGTTATTGAAGTGTTCACTGTGCCTGCTAGACTAAGGTGTGCACCAATTGTGCAATAAATGGACTCTGAAAAAGGCTGAATAGTGGGACTTCAAGAAGCTGGATGGTCCACTCATCAAATCTCGGAAAGAGTTGGACAAGAAGTACATCGGTGGTAACAACACAAAGAGAGGTTATTGAAGGTCAAGACGACAAATGCATGCCAAGATCACAGTATAAGTAGAGCTACTGTATCTCACAGGAAAGGCATAGCATCACAAATTGGTTCTGCAGTAGGCCATGCAGTGACCACCCAGACCATGATGGAAGCAGCAGTGGCAGCCATATGGTACAGAACATGATGCTAGGCAGGCAGATTGTGGCAGTGGTATTAAGAGGTACTGTCAGCAAGGAGAGATCGATTCATTGGCCTCAGTCAGATCTTTCTGCTGCTGCAAATCCAGGAGGGTCTACCTTGCCACAGAAGAATGATTAAAATGTGAGTCTTCTGGAAATGGCTAGCACTCTTTGCATGCCACTTTCCTTTTCAAAAACCATTGCAGGGAGCACGTGTTATTTCCCCCAATAAAGCTCTGCCACGGTATCCCTGCCTTTGTTGCTAACCACGTTATCCAGTTGGAGTCGGTGGGGAGCCAACAAAATGTTTGCTGTTTGATGCACTTTATCAAGTGAACGACTGTGCAGCATCTCTTGCCCAGGCTAATCAGCTCTCACATGGAGTTGCAATGCAACATTTTACACATATAATAGGAGCAACAATCTACCCTGCTTCTGTTAGGGACAGGAGGATATCAATGGAAAAGGAGGTGGAGAAGGCAGCTAAGTGCCTGGTTTGGGAACCAGCCTGACACAAATAGGGAGGGGAAAATAGGACCTGGCTTTCTTGCTATGATGCTGCCTCGCTGCAAAAAACATTGCCTCAGCGGGTTGTGAAAGACATGTACTGTCCCTGCCCTTAACAGCTGCTCCAGGTGTCTTTGGTGGTGGTCAGCAAATCGGTGGTGTGCACCTTGCTGCATGGTGAGAATTGCAAGGAGTGGCCCACGTGACAGTACAAGGCAGAAATGGCTTTTATGGTGCAATATGGCCTGGCTCTCTTCCAGCAAGGCTCAGCGCATGCCATGAAGGCAGCAGAATCCAGTAAGTGATACGGCAACGACTGCACCACCAGCATCTTGGCTTGATGGGAGTTTAGCTTGCCCCCAGCAGACTGCCGGATGTGTAGAGTTGTTTCCTGGCCACACAGGAGAAGCGGGAGAAGCAGTAACTGATGAAGACAGTAACAAGGACACTACTGCATGTGGATGCAGCCTGGCTTCTGTAAAGGAGACCGGGAAATGAAGGGTAGTCTTGTTACACTAGCTGGTTCCCATTGGATCAGGTGATGCTGCTTCATGTGCTGCAATAGAGACAAGGAGGGGTATTTATGAAGCTGGCAATTTAAATGCCAGTTTTTGTCCCCCTGAGCAGGTGGTCCATCTGCGCCAGACTTTACATAACTTAGACAGACTTTACAGACTTTAGGCGTAGAAAATGATAAATGCAACGTGTCTGCCAGCCTGCCCTTTTTCCCACCCACGCCACGCCCCATTTTTTTAGACCTGCCGTGAACTGCGGAAAAGGGGAAAAAGTCTCAGATTGCAGCACAAATAAACGTTGCTGTGCAATCTGCGACAGATATACGCCAAAAAGCGGCATTTATCTGTTTGTAAATGACCCCCAAAGTGCCTACATTGTGGCTTATTTTCATCCTGCAGAACTTGCACATGGCAATGCTTTTGTCTTTCAGCTCTGTGGAAAAAAATTTACACAATGGAGATACTCACACATTCCACAGCTAGCGGCAGTTAAGCTTGGCTTAGGTCTAGCACGTTTTGAGCCTGCAGCCATCAGTGGCATTACCAGTTACTGAGATAACCATAATAAAAACAGATCTGGCCCTGGCAGTTTTTTGGGTTTCTTTTTGTACATTGCCTCTGCTCTTTAGTGTTGCTGGTACCACCCTTCTGCTCTGATGTTACTTCTCCCTCACCAACCCGATCTGGCTCCCAGGTCCTGTCCAACATACATTGTCATCATCATCCTCAACCTCCATGGCACTTTTATCAGACTGTGATATTTCATTGTTAGCTTCTTAGCCACCTTTTCTGATTCCCTGCTTTGCATTTGCCGCGAGTGCAATTGTTATTACCACTGCCCCTACCATCACCACTGTGGCTACAAGTGCCACTACTAGCTTCACCACCAACACAGCTATGCATGGGGTCCCCTGCCTCCACCGAACCTCCTCCTAATGTCAGAGCAAATGCTGACTGTTCTCACACAAGTCGTCACCAGAAAGACTATCTTGAGTATTTTCCCTAGCACATGGGGTTTTGAATCCTCCTCTTAGGAAAAAAGATGGTGTCCCATTGGGAGGGGGTAGTGAGGACAGATAGGATGCAGGGAGCATGTGTTATTTTCCCCAAATACAGCTCCGCCACAGTATCCCTGCCTTTGTTGCTAACCACGTTATCCAGTTGGAGTCGGTGGGGAGCCAACAAAACGTTTGCTGTTTGATGCACTTTATCAAGTGAACGATTGTGCAGCGTCTCTTGCCCAGGCTAATCAGCTCTCACATGGCGTGGCAATGCGACATTTTACACATATAATAGGAGCAATGATCTTCCCTGCTTCTGTTAGGGACAGGAGGATATCTATGGAGGAGGAGGTGGAGAAGGCAGCTAAGTGCCTGGTTTCGGAACCAGCCTGATACAAATAGGGAGGGGAAAATAGGACCTGGCTTTCTTGCTATGCTGCTGCCTCGCTGAAAAAACATTGCCTCAGCTGGTTGTGAAAGACATGTACTGTCCCTGCCCTTAACAGCTGCTCCAGGTGTATTGAATCCTCCTCTTAGGAAAAAAGATGGTACCCCATTGGGAGGGGGCAGTGAGGACAGATAGGATGCAATCAAACGGCTACTTTAAGGTTCCAAGGAGGAGGAACAGGAAGAATGCTGTGACCCTGGTTCCAAGGCATGGTGTCAGACACAGAGGTCTTATCCACATCACCCTGCTGTGACTGAGAGGAGAAGTAAGCCATATAGTCCACAATCTCATCCTCTTCGTCCTCAAAAATAACTGGCATGTATGGGAAGTCAGGGAGAACTGTGGCCTACTACTACTAATACTACTACTGGCTGGATGACTGTTGCTGCTGCTGCTGCTACTACTCACATTCTGATGGATGACTAGGACTGGGCCTTTTTTTTAGCTCTCTTCCATTTTCCAGACATATTATTATGAGGCCTATAAATGAAATGTCATGGGTTTGGTACACAGATTATTAAATGTTACTAGCAAAATTGCAAGTGTTTTTTCTGTAATTTAGAGACTAAGGAAGAATTAAATGTCCCTCCCCTTCTATAAAAACACTACACACTGATATTGACAATTTACTGTAAAATGTCTTTGAACTATGCATTCAATATCACGGATATAGCAACACAATTTTTGTGGTGAAATGCCTTTGAATGACATGGTCTGATGCAGTAATGTGTCCGCTTACACGTATATAACAATGCAATTTTTGCGATAAAATGTCTGAACAATGTGTTCAATGTCACAAATAAAACAGTGCAATGTTTGTAGTAAAATGTCTTTGAACTGCATGGTCTGATAAAATAATGCATTGGTTAACATCTATTTAACAATGCATTGTTTGCATCAGTTAACATGACTTTAACAATGCAGTGTTTGCTATAGAATATCTTTGAACTATGTAGGGAGAGCATAGGGAGACTGCAGGGACAGTAATCTAAAGCTGAAGGGATCCTTAGTAGACTGTGCAACTTGTATCAATCCCTGTGTAGGGCAATGAGCTATCTAATTTAACAGTGTCCTCCTTGTTTAATAGGTAAGCAATTATAGTAGGCCTTGATTCTCAAATTGGGGTGAATAAGCTGTGTAATTTTACTGTTATTTGGGCATCCACTTTGTTTAATAGATAAGCAATTCTATGGATGATTCTCAAGTTGGGGTGAATAACCTGTCTTGTTCTACTGTTAATGGGGTGTCCATCCTTGTTTAGGCCTTGATTCTAAAATTGGGGTAAACAACCTGTCTACTTTACTGTTAGTGAGGTCTTTACATTGACATCGAATAACTTATTTTACATATACAATGAGTGTTACTGTAGAGTATGTCCATTCCAACAGACAGTTGCCAAGGCCCTCCAAAAGAACGGGCAGTGGCAAAAATGGTGCTGAAGTGGAGTTTTCCCTGTCACATCCTTAAAGCTTGTAAAAAAGCGGGATCTTGACATAGGGCCCACTTAATATGGTGGATTTGGTGATCTCTGTAATAGAGACACCCCTTTGCTCGGTTTTCCTTCCTTTGAGGGATATCTGGCTTTCATTGTGTTGTAGACCCAATTCTGGGGCTCCACATTTATTTTGCATATTACTGTTTCCCAGGGAGCTTTGCACTTTGGATTGCTGTGTTGAGTCTCTTAACTGAGGCTCCGCTGTGTTTTTGTGGCTGGTCTCCCTGAGATCAGCTATTGTTTTGTCGGAGTGGAAGAGGTAGCAGCAGAAGAAAGGGGTGGTGGTGGTAGCAACAGCCTTAGCAACTGGCCTGAGCTGTCATTGTCATCCAATAGTAGTGTTTTTCTTTTGGTTTTAGCTAGGGGTTAAGTAGGACTGTTGGTGGACGGCACGACAATGCGCACATTCATATTCTGTATGAGACTTGCCTGTCATACTGATGCACAGTAGCTGTTTCACTACCAGAAAGGACTATGCATTTTGCTGCAGTGCACAGTGATATACACCGATGTATGCAGGCCAGGATATAGCTTATTTAACACGGTTTGTAACAAATTTATTTGGAACAAAGCTATTTTTTGGGGAAAATTGAACAAAGCATCCAAATCGAATTTTTGAAGACTTCGCTGATCTCTAGCCATAACACATACTTCCAGGTCAGAAGCTGAACACAGAATGCTGTTATGATGTTTTATGCAAACAACCCTCCTGAATTCTGTCCCTGATCGGCTGATCAAAGCTGTCTGTCAGCCTCTGAGCCAATCATAGCAAGCCCTCCTCCCACTTCCTCTCAGTGTCATATGATCCTCCATCCTTTTCCTTCCTCATGGTTCCACCCCCTAATATTCACAATAAAATGGTGATGGGTGCCGTTTTTACGCGATTCATCCAAAATTAATCAAAACCTTTCAGATCTGTTTGACTGACAAATTTTGGGGAAATTCGTAAAAAAATATGATTTGTTTATAATGAATTTCCTCATCTCTGGTGACAGGCCCTCTTTAAGTTACTATCTAGTGGGCAAACTAGAGAGCCATAGTGTCAATTATCCTCCATTCTAGAGTGTTCAATTGACTGATGTAGTCTGTATGTCGTGTTATTTTTTATCATATCTTATACAATAAATAATGGTTAACCATAGGCAATTGTATATTTTGGCTGTACTGTAAACAATCTATCCTTTCTTGTGCTTGTAAAGTTACCCCCTTGGTGTTTAGTTTAATTTTAATGGGGGAAATAACTGAAGAAGCTTTTCCATACCAGAGAACCTCACTCTTACCACTATCTCAAATAAGGTCAGTTAAGTGCAGGCATAGCACTCTATTATTCACAGTTAATCCTATGTTCTGGGTTTAGCCTACAAAGCAAACATCTCTAAGCAGTATCGAATCATTTTGCCATTACTATTGTAAAAGTGAAAGCTCTTGTTTTGCTTCTTAAAAAACCCCAACCATATTCTGGAACCCAGGTGGGAAATCAGTGACTAGGTAGTTATCCCCGTAATCTTTCATCAGAAGCTGTAGATGAGCTATACAAATATATATGATTTTCAAAGATGATTAAAAACATTTATTTTAGGTATATCTACAAAGATGGTTATGCACATTGCATTTGACATTTTCATCCCTCTGCATTGTAACTGCAAGTTACTAGAAGACAGTCCCTTCATATTCAGTACCCTGCGCTGAAAGTAATCTTATAGAAAATATGAGTCGTACTTTTCTTCTGATCTCATCTATGCTTTGCTGACCTATGAGGGATTATTTAAGGGTTGGACTTGGCTAAGGGATGGGACTTAGCATCTCCTATTGTAGACAGAAGGGATGCCATGCTTATTTTGCAGTTGGTTTCCTCTTAGCAAGGCACAGTCTTGTGCAAAGAATTAGGGGAATTACTAATTTTATGAGGCTAAATTTTTATGTTTTTGAGTGCTATATAAAGTAAAATAAGATAAAAGGTAATGAACAAATCTATTTTATGCATTTTAAAAAAAGTTGGAAAATCTAAAAGAGATTATAAAGGCACATTACAATAAGACTAAATTGTTATTATTTTGGTAATGCCCTACAGTAATGTAAAATGATAACAAACTTTAATCATCTTGTGGTCTTGTGATTCTTGATTCAGATACATGTGTGACCTGTTTAGTAATGGTCCGTTTTATGATCTGATGACTGGGGGAACAAACTTTCCTAGAAATGTTCTTTCTTGATCATTGCCCAGCGTGCCCCTGTATTGGCATTGATTGCATCTTTTATGTGGCCATAAAAATCATTAGGTGTTAGCAGAACATTGGCTCGTGTAATCATGGATGTACTGCTAAATAGTGAAACTGTATACTGTGCATTCAGAAAGTCTTCAGACCCTTTTTTTTAAAAACATTTTATATTGTGGCCTTGTGCTAAAATAAAGATAAAAATCAAGTTCCCCAGCAATCTGCACTTAATAATGAAGAACAAAATTTTTGAATTTATTCCAAATTTATTGAAAAGCAAATACAAAAATTTTATGTGGCCTTCAGACCCTCTGCTATGACACTTGAAATTTGGCTCTGGGGGCCTCCTATTTTGCTTTATCATCTTTGAGATGTTTCTACACCTTGACTGGAGTCCACCTATGGTAAATACAGCTGATTGGACATGATTTGGAAAGGCACACCCCTTTCTATATATGTTCTCACAGCTGAAAACATATAGCAGAGCAAATACCAGTCATTATATGGAAAGAACTGCCTGTAATGCTCATAGACAGTATTGTGTGGTGGCACAGATCCAGAGAAGGGTACAAAAAAAATTCTGCTGCACCGAAAGTTCCCAGGGTCACATTAGCCGCCATAATTCTTAAATGGAAGAAGTGTAGTATGACCAGGATTCTTTAGAGAGCTGATCATCCCACCAAACTAAGAAATCGGGAAAGAAGGGCCTTAGTAAGAGAGGTGACAAAAAACCTAATGGTCTCTCTGGCTGAGCAGCAAAGATCCTGTGAGCAGATAGGAGAAACCTCCAGAAGGTCAACCATCATTGTAGTACTCCACCAAACTGCTATGGCAGAGTGGCCAAAAAAAGCCTATCCTCAATAAAAGACAGTTGAAAGCCTATCTGGAGTTTACAAAATAGCACCTAAAAGACTCTCAGACTGTGAGAAACCAGATTCTCTGGTCTGGTGAAACCAAGATTGAACTTTTTGGCATCAATTCTAAGCATTCTAGGTATCATTCTAAGGCACTGCCCAAAACCTTCCCTACAGTAAAGTACAGTGGTGGCATAATCATGCACTGAGGGTATTTTTGTGATTAGGACAGGGACACTGGTGAGGGTTGAGGGGAAGGTGAATGGAGCAAAATACAGAGATATCCTTAATGAAGTTGTGATCCAGGATGCTCTTGACCTCAGACTGGGCCAAATATTCATCTTCCAACAGTACAATTGCCCTAAGCACACAGCCAAGACAACACAAGAGTGGCTTACAGCCCTGACTTTAAAGGAAACCTGTCACCTGCAAAAATAAAATTTTACTAATCAAAGTAGCTTATAGTTTCTTGCAATGTGGGCCCAAAAATGTTTCCATATCATCTGTCAGGGTTGTGATCTTTAATAAAATCCACTTATAACAATTTGTTTGTCCCCTTGTTCAAGACCTGCTGGAGTCAAGGGAGCCTCCTTGACTCAACCGTCAGCAAAAACCCACCCATATGCTCCTCCTATCATTGATGGACATTTCTTCTTGTAGCAGGGAACGCGCTCTTCTTGCGCATGCGTCGTGTGCGTCCTGCCACAGCACGATCCCGGCTATGGCTCCCTTCCTCCCTGCCCTCTTTCTGTTTACTGCGCCTGCGCCGTTCCCATACAGCCGCGCTCACGTCCGTCCGCCGCTTCTCCCCTGCGGCGTGAGCGCGATCACTGTCTGCTTGCACTGCGGAACGCAAGCCAGTGGTCACGCCTCGCCCCTGACCCCACTGGCCACAGGTATAGATAAAAATATCATAATTATACACACACATTAGTTGAAAAGCGGCGGACGGGCGCCAGCCTGGCTGTATGGGAACGGCGCAGGCGCAGTAAACAGAAGGAGACCAGCGTCCTCAGTTCACCGCGCCTGTGCCGAATACAGAGCGGCGGCGCAGGATTTAGCAGGGAGACAGTGCCGGAGGCAGGAGAGGATCGCTGCCCCGCACTGTCAATCAAATAAAGAAGGGGCGTGCCAGCAGGTTGCCGCACGGAGCCACTAGGAGCAGGGCAACGCCCCCCCTGCTCCTAGAGGCTAATTTACATATTATAAAAAGACGTTTTTTAGCCTAAATATACATCGGATTTTTATAAAAAAGACATTATCAAGCTGATCTGACATTAGCACATAGCTAATGTCAGACAGCTTATAATGTGTAATCCTGGTGACAGAAACCCTTTAAGGTATTGGCATCTTGTTAGCACATGGGATGCCACGTGGAACACAGAGGATACTTAAGCGACTGAAAGACATTTGAATAGCAGCGATATATCTGCCTTATACCTGCAGAATTTCTCTGGCCACATAAAGGAAGTGGTAATGTAACCAACTCTTTGTATTTTAATAGGCATCTATGTGAAGTGAATAATTAACAACAGTTTACCATAAATAGTGGAATAATCCTTTATGTATCCAAATTGATTCAGGATTGATATATTAAGATAAATACAACCTGGAACTGACATTTTACAGCCAAACAAATAAGGTTGATTCACTATATTGGGCTATATTAAATGAAATAGACATTTGTGTCCTTATAGGAATATAATTAAGGATACAATATATGTGAAGAACTAAAAGACGATCTATTGTTCCTTTAATGTGTGGATTCTTTCTAAAGGACTTCAGTATGCCCTTTCAATGTTCACCTGAGACAGATATGTCTGAGTAATCAGTAAAGAACATCAATGTACCTATAGTGAAGATACTGCGATACTAATATTTTATACATCCAGAGGGCATTGTGACATATATATTTTTATTTAATTTTGGGTTTATTTTATTTTCAATGTTTGAAATTGTTCTTTTCTAATGTGATTTATTGTATACTGCCGCAAACTAAATACGGTAGTTTGCCGCATTATATAAATCATATTGAAAAGTAAAATTTATGTTTAATATGTATTTCGTAAAAGAAATGTAATGTGATGTGGAGCATGCAGACACAATCAATTTATTACCGCTATAGATTTTTTAAATTTAATCTATTATTAATTTTTATTCTATACGATTCTTTTGAATAAAATAATTTAACTACATATATGAGATATGTTTCCATGCTAACACCAGATAGTTGAGTGCCTTCCACATTTTTCCTTTCCAACCTCCAAAACCTGCCATCTGAGATCTGACAGTTGATGAGTCCTTTCCTTAAAGTGACAGGCCACAGTTGTTTTACATTAATTAATTATTACTTTTATGGGACGGGATGTTTGCCCTATATAAATCTTGCCACATATTCAATGTTCTTATATGAATATGAGATGGATCAAGCAATGAAAGACATTAAAGATTTTTTCACCTGTGGTTTATGAGTATGAATCACATTGCTCACTGGAACATGCCATCCACGTTATGAGGTTAATTGATAATGGAAGTCTGTACTTTTGAAAGACTGCTAATGCTGGAGTGAGCGGAGCTTCCAGCATGGACTTGAGATCTTAGAGGTAGCTAAACTACTACCAATATTGAGAGCAGAGTCATGAGGAAAACATGGATTTCTTTTATGTTAGCATACATTGGCACCATAACAAAATGTGAAAAAAATGGTCTGAAGGCTTTCTGAATGTACTGTAGATAGATAGATAGAGAGAGAGCGAGAGAGAGAGAGAGAGAGAGATAGGTAATAAATAGATATGAGATAGATAGATAGATAGATAGATAGATAGGGCATAGTGAGGTCATCACACACTGCCCTGAAATAGGAGAGAGGGACTGAGGCACTGAAGCAACACAGTGGAAGAGATCATTATCCTCTCCACTCCCTCTGCTACATAGGGAACAATTAGCTATAACCTAAAACTTGTCCTGCCATTTACAGTATATTGATGACCTACACAGTCAGGATAGGTCATCATGTATGTATGAAGTGGAGGCAGTGCACTATGCTTCCTGTTGATTTCACTGCCCATCATCTCGGAAGTTACGGCAGTGCAGTGTAATGACAAGTACTCGCTCCATTCACTTGAATGGAGCTAATACTAGTCATTACACTATGCAACCCCAGTTGATTGTCAGGGGTCCGACACCTGGATCAGATATTGATAACCTATTCTGATGATAGGTCATCAATATAAATGGCAGGACAAACCCTTTAAAATTCAGACTTTGCACTTTTATTGTGGACGGGCTGATTATGGAGTCTATTAACATGGTGGGCAGTCTGGGCTGCCTTGAGACCCTCAGAATTAGGGCGGCCATGAACTCCTTAGAAGAGACATGGCCCCAGGCTGCCATCCAGAATGCCCTTATTATAATCCACCATTGTACAGAACTTGTTTGAGGAAAAATCATTTCATTTTCAAGGGGGTTTCTAAGAGTAGAATATTAATGATATGTCATCAATACCTGTCCAGTGGGGTCACATGGTCTAGGTGTGAGATGGGGAAACAGCTCTCATTGTCTGAACACTGTGTAAGTTAAGTTAAATGATCTGGACTGACATTCTGCTGTTTGGCCACAAGATGCTGCTGTTTGCTAAACAAAGCTAACAGACTGCATATTTTCCATATTCATGAGAGGTGGAGTTACAAAGCTTGTAGAAGAAAGGAAGCAGCTGTCTTAGAGGAAGCTGAGACTGAGGAAATGTATGAGCAAAGGATCCATCAACATCCAGGTGTGGGAACATCCCTCAGTGACCAGAGCTGCAGATAAGTGAAGCTGATTGTGTCCAGGACCCTGATCCTGTCCCGAGGAATGAGGATTGCTTTCAGGAACGCTGATGAGAGCTGAGGAGCAAAACAACATACACTGCGGTAGCGCATGCTTGTTGGAGAAGCATTTGTTTGGTTCACAGTACCAGCGGATGCAGAGCAGACCCGGGTCGGTAAGATCGTGCATGCACCTCATTACAGTGTTGGAGCCTAGGATCCTAGAGACTGAGACCAGTCCTATAGTTAGTTAGATAGGGTTTCTGTTTGTGTCAGACCACAAGTGTTGCTGGCTGTTCATTGCAAGGAGTCCACAATATACAGTGACATTTCACACTGGAGAGCTGATAAACTTCCCCCACAAACTCAAGCCAGGCTGGCATTTTGGCTCAGAAGGAATACTCAGGCACGTGCTACAAGTCCAGTTATGGGAGGGGGAATTCAGTAGAGCATTGCAAGATTGTGAGCTGTTGTGCTACACAGCAGGCTAGCCATTACCACACACCCAAACAGTTGTTCTTGATTTTTAGAGTATTAACAGGTAAGGTGTGGCTGTTTAGTTGTGCCCACCAATAGGTAAATTGCCACACTTTCCTCCGGTATCCATCGGACCCTTGTGCAGCACAAGGGTCTCAGCCTTTGAACTGGGTGTATGTACATTTACTGTGTGTTCCCAGCATTTGTGGTGGTGCTCATTGCCATGTTTAAGTAAAATACTGTTTAGGCAAAAGCTGGTTTTGGAGTTGCTTTCCTCTTTCTTGACTTCACTGTATCCTGGGGAGCCCACCCCGGTACATGGCTTGCAACGGCACAGCTCTGTCCCATTCAAATAAATGGGCCATGGACATTGGTTGCAATACCAAGCACAGCCACTATACAATGTACAGTCCTTGCTAGAGCTGATTGGTGGCGGTGTCTGGTGTCAGATCCCCAATGATAAGTTATTGATGATGTAAAATGAGGATAGGTCATCAATAATCTACTCTCATAATAGCCCTTTAAAAATAATGATTTATCCTCAGTTTTGCTTCAGTTTGTTTAAGCAGTTTCTTCAAATCTGTTCAGTTTTTCCTCATGTCAACAAAAATGTCATCAATTTTATGCATTTTTCACACTCGTGGAAAAAAAGCCTGAAGGATAACAGTGGGTCATGTGCCACTTGGGGGACACATCATGGCTATGGCCAGTCATTGGCTGCAGCGTCGCAAATGACCCCTGTCCATGATGGACATTTATGTTTGGGGTCCAAAAGAGTGGTAACTGAGGGGCAGGGAACAGGTAAGTATGAAGAACTTGACTTCACGGGTCTGGCAGAGACGGGGGAGAATTTAAAACGTATAAACTGGACAACCCCTATAAAAGAAACCAGTTTTACAAGTGTAACACCAGTGTTTAATACTGTACCCTGACACAAAATAATAGATACTGTCTTAGCCCACAACATGAAGTGAAGAATCCCAGCAGACGTGACTTAATGCTCATCAAGAATTTATTGCAAAGTAACAATATGTCCCATGTTCCAGGACGCGTTTCGGCTAACCAGCCTTTTTCAACAGGTAAGTATCCATTGCAATGCACAGGTATATATACACCCCTTGGGTGTAAGGTATCCATGGTATGGATCCAGTAAGCCTTCTGACGTAATAGTAATTTCTTGATGTCACCTCCCCTTCTGGGTCTGGTGACTAGTTCTATTACCTGGAATTTCAATTGGGCAATGGCATGTTTAAATTTTTCAAAGTGGAAGGGAATTGGTAACATCAAGTTCTTAGTCCAGATAGTGGACTTGTGCTTTCCAATGCGATCTCTGATAGTCTGCATTGTTTCCCCAATATATAGTAACCAACATGGACATTTAATTAGATATATCACATTTGCAGATTCACAGGTGAAGAAACCGTCCACCGGGTATGAGAGTCCAGTATGTGGGTGATAGATATTGGGTCCTTTAATTATATTAGAGCACTGGAAGCAGTGCAGACAAGGAAAAGTACCTTTCTGTTGTGTAGCAAGTACACTCTGTTTTAGGGCTCCTTTGGTGCTTCCCAGATCTGCACGTTCTAGTTTATCCCTGTAACTTTATTTTTTTTTGTTACAAATAAGTGGGGGATTTTTAAATTCATCAATCTGGGTATACGCTTTTCCCAACAAGTGCCAGTGCTTCCTCACAATATTGTCTAATTTATGATTAAAAGGATGGTATTTATGAATCAATGCCACTCTTGGGATTTTTCCCTTTTCAGGTTTACAAGGGTTATTTAAATCGCTCAGGGTTTTTGTTAGAACTGATGAGGGACACCCTCTTTCTTCAAACCTCTTGGTCATTTCATTAATTCTAAGTCCCTGTGTGACGGGGTCAGAGACTATGCTTCTCACCCCCTGGTACTGGGATTTCGGAATTGCCCTTTTCAGGGAGGGTGGGTGAGCACTGGTAAAGTGGAGGATACTGTTCCTGTCTGTCTCCTTTCTAAATAGGTCAGTAGAAAGGTTACCATTTGGGTCTTTGATTACCCTTGTATCAAGAAAACTCACTGTGTGATCATCACAGGTTAATGTAAATTGCAAATCAATGCACGCATGGTTCAGATGTTAGAGAAAAGACTCGAGGGTCTCATGTGGCCCCGCCCATATGCAAAAAATGTAGTCGATAAATCTTTTCCACAATAGAATGTGGTTACAGTACCACTCAGTGTTGTATACAAATGCATCGTCAAATTTCGACATAAATTAATTTTCATAGGGCGGGGCCAGATTCAACCCCATCACGGTCCCCCGCTCTGCAGATAATAGGCATCTTTAAACATAAAATAGTTTTCATACAAGACAAGATGAAGAAGTTGTACAAAAAATTCACATTCAATAAAGGAATAAATTACTTTTTTCCAGAAATGACTTAACTGCCTGTATACCTCCACTGTGGTCAATGGAGGTATATAGGCTTACCACGTCAATCGTCACTAAAAGACTGTCTGGTGTAATAGATCCTAATTGGGCTATAGTGCTGAGAAAATGTTGCGTATCTGCTAAAAAGGATGGAATGTCCTTTATAAGGGGTGTGAGTACTTTCTCAAGCACTATTGCCAATGGTGATAAAATTGATCCCACTGAAGCCACAATCGGGCGTCCTGGGGGGTCAACTAAGGTTTTATGGACCTTAGGGAGCACATAAAAAAACGGTGTTATTGGTGTATGGCTAATCAAAATGGTATGCATATTTTTATCAAAGATCCCTAATGCGGCAAAGTGATCAACAGTCTTCAGGATTTTTTCTTTAATACGAAATGTCGGATCCCCAGTCAAAAGTTCATATGTGTTATTATCTGAGAGCTGCAGCTTAATGTCTGCTACATATTTCGTTCTGTCCATGAGGACAATAGCGCCCCCTTTGTCCGCTGGTTTCAGGACTAGATTTTTATCATCCATTAAAGATTGGATAGCTATCCTTTCTTATGGTATCACATTCTGCGTTTAATCATAAATTAGACAATATTGTGAGGAAGCACTGGCACTTGTTGGGAAAAGCGTATCCCCAGATTGATAAATTTAAAAATCCCCTACTTATTTGTAACAAAAAAGAAAAAGTTACAGGGATAAACTAGTATGTGCAGATCTGGGGAGCACCAAAGGAGCCCTAAAACAGAGTGTACTTGCTACACAACGGAAAGGTACTTTTCCTTGTCTGCACTGCTTCCAGTGCTCTAATATAAAGGACCCAATATCTATCACCCACATACTGGACGTACATACCCGGTGGACGGTTTCTTCACCTGTGAATCTGCAAATGTGATATATCTAATAAAATGTCATGTGGGTTACTATATATTGGGGAAACAATGCAGACTATCAGAGATCGTATTGGAAAGCACAAGTCCACTATCAGGACTAAGAAATTAATGTTACCAATTCCCTTTCACTTTGAAAAATGTAAACATACCATTACCCAATCGAAATTCCAGGTAATAGAACGAGTCACCAGACCCAGAAGGGGAGGTGACATCAAGAAATTACTATTACGTCGGGAGGCTTACTGGATCCATAGCCTGGATACCTTACACCCAAGGGGTCTCAATAGAGACTACGAAATTATGCACATCTGAGACTTTGATGTATTTTGTTAACTGATGCGCAATTTCTGTTAATTATTGGACATTTAATTTATTTATATATTATTATTGTCTTTTAGACATCTACTACCCAATGAAGCATTTCTCTGCTAAGATGGCATTTATAAATGTTCTGATACAATTCTTGTGCTGTTATCTGATTATGGATATTCTATGTTACTTGGCTTCGAGTGTACCGCCCCCATCTGGGCGTTTGACGTCACGGGGAGGTTCCTTATCCTTATGCATTTATGTGTGTATATATACCTGTGCATTGCAATGGATACTTACCTGTTGAAAAAGGCTGGTTAGCCGAAACGCGTCTTGGAATATGGGACATATTGTTACTTTGCAATAAATTGTTGATGAGCATTAAGTCACGTCTGATGGGATTCTTCGCTTCATTGAACGTGGAATTGGTCCTGTCCCGTGCAGCGTGCAGCAGGCGATTGCTGGCTGATTTACCTTCATTAGCCCACAACATTGCTGAATTTTTTATGCACTTGCCAGTCTGTCTTTAAAAGGTCATTAAGTTTTAAACACAATTGGGGTCATCTGTCAAACTGGTATAAAGTAGAACTGGCTTAGTTGCCCATAGCAACCAATAAGGTTTCACCTTTCATTTTAGACAGCTCCTTTGGAAAATGAAAGGAGGAATCTGATTGGTTGCTATGAGCAACTAAGTCAGTTCTACTTTACACCAGTTTGATAAATGACCCCCAATATTCATAGGTTATAGGACATAATCTTATAAGTTTCAGTGATAAGCTGACTAAGATGCTCATATTTTTGAGCTGCATTTTGGGACAAGTCTAAAAATGTCCTCTTGGTCTCGGTTTTCTTATAGTTTGAGTAGTTTAAAGGTTAAACAGATTTGCAGTTTCATATGGAAGGTCAGGCACATAGCATAGTTCTCTTACAATACAATCTTATAATACAGTATAGTTTTTCATCAAACTTTCACTATAATGAGCATAGACTCCATGCTGAGAGGCAAAGTTTGGTTTTATTAGTATAACAAAGACTGCATAATGCAAGCTTTTCTCCCAATTTTTCCACTTTGCCCGTTGTGTGAACTTTGATAATCCATTTAGCAAAAGCCATATGGTGAACTCAAGTGGTCCTTTTCAGCACCTTCATAAGTTGAAAATGAACAGGCAAAATATTGGCCCGTAAAGAATTGACCAAGCCAATAAACTATCATGTTAGGCCTCTTTTAATGGTCTTTTCAACTATTTTATCAGCACATATAGAACAAATTATAGGACTGAAGCTTCTGGGTATTTTCTGTCAAGAGCCCGAAATGACTTGTTTCAGCTGCTTGAAATCTCAAAAAGAAAAATCAATATACTAAAAGTACTAACATATCTGCTTGTGTTTTCTTGGTGCTTGTATTAGGCCGTATATACGTTACAAGTGCTACTGTTAATAATACGTTAAAAAATATATGAAATAATGCAAGCCACTCCATGTGACAACAGATGGCATTATGGCACTGCGATCTTTGATCATTCACCTCTTGTCGTGGCCAAAGTCACCATGTAGCCCCAGACTTAATGTGAACCTGTCACCAGAAAATGCAGTGCAATCTGCAGGCAGCATGTTGTTGAGCAGGAGGAGCTGAGCAGATTGATATTTAGTTTTGTGGGAAAAGATTCATTAAATTTTATAGGGGGTCATTTGTCAAACTCATGTAAAGTAGAACTGGCTTAGTTGCCCATAGCAACCAGATTCCACCTTTCATTTTTCACAGCTCCTAAGGGCAACTAAGCCAGTTCTACTTTACACCAGTTTGATAAATGACCCCAATAATGTATACATTTATTTCTCTGCTTTTTTCTAACTTAAAGGGGTTAATCAGGTATACATTTTTCCCTTTCACTGTACTTCCTCTGCCAGGCCCTGCAACTTACTAACGCACATGCGCTACGTTTTCTGTATTGCTCTGGAGATCGGGAGAGTGGTCACATGACTGCACCCTCTGTCAGGATTGTATTTCTTTTGACATCACAACCAGGCCTCCCATAATCCCCTGTGTCAGAATCCCCTCCCAAATGGATGTGATGTTAGACCCATGTAATCTTAGAATGGGATGGTCAAGGCTCTAAATCCAGAGGTTAGGTGCTTCTCATATCAAAGCTGGAGGAAACAGCAAGGGGATGATGGAGGGTGTAGTAGGCAGAGTTTTTGGCCCAGTGAAAGGTATCTAGTACATTGTGAGTGGAGATTTATCAAGACTGGCATTTCCTATGCTAGTCTTGATCTCCTGTACAATGGAGTGAGATGCCTTTGAAGCAATTAGAGCCATCTCTGGCCCTGTTTGCTTCAGAAAATAAAATCTATGCCAGTTTAGGGGCTGAGGGAGATAGCTTTAACTTATGCCAGTTTCTGGAGTAAATTATAGTAAATCATGTAGGCAGTGGAGGCTCCACCCCTCCCCGCCAAGCCATGCCCCTTAGTAAAGTGTCAAAAGGGTCAAAATGTGCAAATATGCCATGTGTCATAATATGAAACTTTTTTAATGGCCCAAAAGAATGTCCTAGTTGTAAATGTCTATAAACCAGGGTCTGTTAAGGGCATCCACTGTACTGCTCCATGATCAAAAGCCTAGAGAACTGCACAGTGGTTTAATCTAGTCTTTGCATTTATTGGTCAAGTAGGTGGTAGGTAAAGAAATGATTTCCTGCCTCCTGGCCTTGGACTGCACTTAGCACCTACTAGTTCAACTCTTTAATGGCAAATATGAAGACTTACCTATGCTATGCAATCCCTGTGTGCAGAAACTCTTTCAAAAGAGCTGAGGCATTTGTTTAAAGATTTGTTCTTTAAAGAGGACCTCTAACCTCTCCTGACATGTCTGCTTTAGTAACTACTTGCATTCCTCATGTAATAACAATTCTTATGACTCTATGTTGTCCATTCCCTTATTATTCCTTCTAGAAGTTTATAAATGAATTACCGGCAGTCTGTACTTGGGCTGTGTCACTGCAGAGTCTGGCATTGATTGGATAGTGTAATAATGTGCAGAGACACCCCCAACTGGTAACAATCATCTGGACCTTCGTTACCAACTGCTAGCAATTCATTAATTACTCCTAGCAGGAATAATAAAGGAATGGCACATCATACAGTTAAAATAATAAGAATAGATGCTCCAGAATTTTTATTACATGGGAATGCAAGTAATTACTATAACATACCTCAGGTACTCTTTAAGTTTCTTAGGATATAGTTTGATAGCTACCATTGTCAGACCTATTGCTGTTCATGGGGATGTTTATTCTGTCACCTAGTCTCCTACTCTTTCAACTAGTTTCTCTGAAAATAAATCACAGCACAGTAGCCTTCTCATCCTTCTTACTTTAAAGAGACATGCTGGATTGATTCTGTAATCATCAAGTGAAAAACAGGATATGGAGTGACCAAATGAGGGACCAGAGACGTCACCCAAATTTATAGGCTATAGAAGTACCAAGTTTTGTTTTTAGTTAGTGGACAAATAAAAAATGCAGCACTGGAGGACATAGCTACCTTCATATTCTTCTTCTAAGCGAATTGAGATCAACATACTGTAAGTTGCAACCTGAGAGATAACACCATTAGATCTCTAAGAACGGAGTCAATTTTGTCTATTTGCCTCCTTGATTGACAACTTTTAAACAATTGTTATAAAATATTGCTTACAAAAGAGCATAATAGGAAATGAAAAATTAAATAAAGTTGTGTAAATTTCCCACAGAAAAACAAATTGATAATGACAATAAAATATACCCCCCAAACTGTTATAAATACTGTAAATAAATGCAGAAAAAATTTAACAGTGGTGGCCCTCTAAAAGATGAACAGGGCAATATAATTGTAGAGGAGAAAGTGAAATGAGACACCAGTGACCATATGTCACTCAGGGGACAGTATTTTAAGTTCTCTTTCAAATTTCTGCTGTGTCTGAGCAAATTAAATATTG
Source organism: Bufotes viridis (assembly GCA_033119425.1). Lineage (NCBI taxonomy): Eukaryota > Metazoa > Chordata > Amphibia > Anura > Bufonidae > Bufotes > Bufotes viridis. The sequence continues at coordinate 158,227,435 of CM065593.1, read as the reverse complement.
ATAAAGCCTTGGCCCAGATAACATTCATCCACAAGTACTGAGGGAATTTAGCTTGGTTGAGTTAATGCTTCAGTTATTTGATCAATTATTTCCACCAGTTATTGTGAGCCAAAACCAGGTGTGGGTCAAATACATAGAGCAGGTGAAAACTTTCCCTTATTCCTTATCTCTGAGTAGGAATTACTGCTGGTTTTGGCTCACAATAACTGATGGAAATAATTTATCATATAACTGAAGTGTGACAGACCATTCTAACTCATCTTCATAGACTCTCTTGTAACAGGGTCAGTGCCTCTGGTCTGGACGACTGCTGATGTTGTACCAATATTTAACTAGGTAAAAAGGTGGAACTACTGACTGGTAAGTCTGACATTTGTGGTATGTAAAATAATTTAAGGTATTCTAATAGATAAGCTGCAAAAGTATTTAGGGGTGAATAAATTAATAACTGATACCATTTATTCATTTATTCATGCATAACATATTGTGCTTAACCAACATGCTTGGTTTCTATGTGGAGGTAAGTGAAAATCTGGATGCTAGTCATGCAGCAGATTTGATATACACTGACGAGCAAAAGGGTAACAGTGTTTAGAACTTTTATTCTGACTCCGATTGTTGTAATAGCGATTTATCCCTAGTGAGACCTCTATGCCTGGCCTATATACGTAGATATAATCCGTATGGACAATCCTTATCAGATAGCTGGAACTCACCAACACTGTGTTCATCCGTGTAAGTTGCTTTATTCTTTAGGTCAGACAACAGGTTACCGCAGAACAGATGGATTTCAGTATTAATCGGTATTGTGCGGTCCAAATATGATGCTTTCATTAGCGTACATGAGAATACATGTGTCCCTGTACATGTGGCTGAAGCAGCATGGAAGATACAGGAAGTGAAGTACACAGAAGAAGGGTGGAGCATTGAAAGGAAGTGAGTTATAGATATAAAAGAAAAGATCAAGAAAAACAAGTGCATTACCAAAAACTGCCACTAGATGGGAACATCTAACCAAATATAGAAATACTTCATATGAAATGGTTCAATGAATAAAACTATATACATTCCATATAAATTTTAACGGTGTAGCAGCACACTCCCCATCTGGCATTGAAATGGTCACTATTTAAACCATAACTGTAGTTATACAATTGCAAATAAACAACTGTGCAACTTGCTTGATGCCTGAAAACCTGAAAGACATAAAAGAGAACATGCATATAATGCAACAACTATAATGCAAAACTTCAAGTTATATCAAATAAAGTTCAAACACTTCTTCCTTGAAGTCACAGGTGGGATCCAGCAGCATTCTCCAAAGGGCAAGAGCAGAACAAGTTACGTGATAGGTCTTATGAAAGTCTTTACAGTGCCTTGTCTTGCAACTTTCACCTCCACCTTGCGTACCTTACCGTCATCACTAGGAGCGCTCTTTACAATAAGTCTCATAGGCCACTCGATTCTTTCGGCTTGCTGGTCTTTGAGTAGAACGAGATCTTCAACTTGTATGTTAGCGTACTGTCATTGCCATTTCTTGCGTCCTTGCAGAGTGCAAAGATACTCCATCTTCCAACAATTTCAGAAGAGGTTAGCAAGGTGTTGTACTCGCTTCCATTGATCATAGCACAGATTTCCGTCTTTAAAGTTTCTAGGTAGAACAATAACAGACCCAAGCTTCTGTGTAAGCAGGGTAGCTGGGGTAAGGATAGTTGGGGTCTCTGGATCTGTAGACACTGGAACAAGTGGTCTTGAGTTGATTATGGCCGATGCTTCTGCCAAGAAGGTGGTTAGAATCTCGTGGGTAAGTCTTGTGGAGTTCAAGTCCATAAACATAGAGTCCAGTATTTTTCCTGTGATGCCTATCATTCTCTCCCATGAACCGCCCATGTAGGAAGAATGAGGAGGATTGAAAATCCATGTACAGCCTTTTTTAGCTAAAAGGATTTGGATTGGCCTAGAGTTCAGTTGTAACTCTCGACAGTCTCCAACAAAATTAGTTCCACAGTCAGACCTCAGTGTCTTGACTGGTCCTCTGATGGCAAGAAATCGTCTTAGAACGTTGATGAAGCTTGAAGCATCCTTAGATTCTATCATTTCGATGTGTACTGCACGCACACTCATGCAAGTGAACAGCACTGCCCATCATTTGCTATTTCCTTGGCCACCTCGAGTTCTGCGGGCTGTTACCATCCATGGCCCAAAGACATCCATTCCAACATGAGAGAAAGGTGGGTCAGTACTTAATCTGTCAGCTGGCAAATCTGACATTAGCTGTTGCTGATTGTTTACCTCTTAGTTTATGGCACTGAACATAGCTGTGCAGCATAGCTGTAATTTGTCTGCTCCTATGATCCAAAAACCTGCAGCTCTTATGGCACCTTCTGTGAAGTGTCTACCTTGGTGCTTAACCCTTTCATGGTAGTGCCATATGAGCAAAGTGGCATGAGTGGCAATGTGGTGGCGAGCAGGTTTTATGAGAGGATTTTGTTCTCGTTCTCCCAATTCAGCTTTGTTTAAACGTCCAAAAACTCTTAACATGTCATCATTGTCAATGAATGGGTTCAGGTTAGCAACTGGACTGTTTTTTGGAATATCCCTCTTGTCACGGATACATTTAATTTCAGAGCCAAAGACATCCTGTTGTACACTGCATATTAGGATCATTTCACCTTTAGCAATCTCCTTTGCAGAAAGAAACTTTTGGCACACGTGATTACCTTGACACTGAACATCGGTAGGCTTTGTGTGAAAGCAGTGTGCGATATAGACTAACCTTGCGACGGTGCGTACAATCCTTATCCACTTGGAAAAACTTCCAAAGCGTTGACAGCCCAAGCCAAGACGAGTCTTTGTTCAGTTCTGGTAAAAAGGGTTTTAACTTCAGGACGAATCTCTGGATCTTTGTCAGGTTCTAGAAGACTGATGACATCAGCTGTGATTTTGTCTGGATGATTCAGCAGAAATTCAGGACCTGTTAACCAGGAAGAGTTTGCAAAGACACTTGTAGACACTGGCCGGGTGGCATGATCTGCAGGATTAATTTCAGATGGGACATGATGCCATTGTTCAGGTTTAGATAATTTCCTGATTTTTTTCTACATGGTTGCTGACGTAGACATAGAAACGTTTAGTCTGGTTGTATATATAGCCCAGAACAACTTTACTGTCTGTGTAGAATTTGGTGTCATCTATCTGAATGTTTAGCTCTTGCTATATGAAATCTGCAATTTCTACAGCTAGCACAGGTCCAACAAACCTCAAGCCTAGGAATTTTCTGCTCAGGCTTAGGTGCTAACTTAGCTTTCCGAAATAGAAACCCTATGTGGGTTTGATTAGAAGAGTCTCTCACCTTGAGTTGGCAACAGCCGCTATGGCCTCAGTAGATGCGTCTGAGAAGATGTGAAGCTCTTTTCTCCGGCTTGTAGCAGGAGAGGCTGGGGTGTAGCAGCGTGGTATATGGATTCTATCTAAGGCGTGTAGAGATTGCTTCCAGGACTCGAGTGTGACCAGATACCAAACGAAAGGGAAGCTGAAAGCTTGTCAGATAGCAGTGAAGCATCCCAATCTTTAATAGACTCTGAGAGCTGTCCAAGGCTTTACCTTGTATGGTGATGGGAGCCACAAATCCCAATCGATCGTATAAGCTGTTCTCCACTGACAGAACACCCCACTTGGTAAATGGCTTGTCTGTAGAGCAGACTTGAAAGCCCAAAGTGTCTTTTAATAAGTCCCACCGTAGGCCCAGACTTCTCTGTACAGGTGGCATGTCTATTCTCATATTTAAGTCTTTAAACCATGATGATTGCCAGGTTGAAAGGCTTTCATAACAGCAACACTGTTTGAGGCAATCTTGTGTAGTCAGGTTAGCCTTAAAAAGCATACCTTGTTTTGTCTGTAGGTAAAGACTTAAGTCCATCGTCAACATAAAAGTCTCTCTCAACGAAGTGTCAAGTATCCGTGTCCAACTCCTTTTCTCCATCAGTCCTTCGTAAACCGTATGTTGCAACAGCAGATGAGGGACTGTTACCGAAAACATGCACCTTCATGTGGTATTCAATAATCTCATTGTCCATGTTGTTGTTACAGTGCTACAGAAACCTTAGGAAGTTCCTATGATCTTTGCGTACAATGAAGCAATGAAACATTTGCTCGTTATCAGCAGTTATGGCAACTGGTTCTCTTATAAATCTCATAAGTACGCCAAAAGGTTGTTGGTTGGATTTGGGCCAGTGAGAAGAACATCGTTTAGGGATATGCATTGATGCTTGGCACTGGAGTCAAATACTATCCTGATTTGTTTTGGATTACGTGGATGGTACACTCCGAAGAAAGGCAAATACCAGCACTCATCGTGTCTTTGAAGTGGTGACGCTGGTTCGGCATGATCATTGTCAAAGATTCTTTTTATAAAGTGATGAAATGGTCCTTCAATTCGGTTCTGTTCTTTAGTAGTGTTGAGCGAACAGTTCGAGCATCGTTCGGGTTCGTACCGAATTTTGGGGTGTCCGGGACACGGACCCGAACCCGGACATTTTCAAAAAAGTTCGGGTTCGGGTCCGTTGTTCGGTGATTTCTTCCCGCTTTCTGAAGGGCTGCACAGCAGCCAATCAGCTAGCGTTTTACTTCTTGCCCTAAGAGCCCATCACAGCCATGCGTACTAATGGCATGGCTGTGATTGGCCAAGTGCAGCATGTGACCCAGCCTCTATTTAAGCTGGAGTCACGTAGCGCCGCACGACACACTGCTCTGATTAGTGTAGGGAGATGATGCAGCTTCTGTCAGGGCGAGATTAGGCAGGGTAAAGTCAGCAACAGCACCTAATGAATGGATCGATCTACAGCTGTGAATGATTGAACTTCTGCTAGTTACTTGCTCACTGGTTTTTAGGCTGCACAGAGCGTTTATCTGTCACTTACTTTCTGGGTTGATCGGCGGCCATTTTGTGACTTGTGGTGCACCAGAAGAAGCTGCCACCAAGTCCATCAATCCATCAATACTAGTTTTTTTTTGCTATATCCTACATCAGGGGCTTGGCTGTGCTAATAGTCACCGCTAGAAACTCAGGATAGCAATTTCTATATTTTATTAAGGGGTTAAATACAATTGGCCAAATACCAATCCCCTAAATCTGGTGTTCCAGCTTTGGCTAGACAAGTATAATACCGTCTGCTGTCTGGCAAAGGATAGATTATTTTCTGTGGTGAAATTCAATTGCCAAAATAGCAATACCATAAATCAGTGGTTTCAGCTGTGGCTGGCAAAATAGAATAGTGTCCGCCAAAACATATATTTTGTTCTGGGGTGAAATTAATCTGCCAAAATAGCAATACCCTGAATCTGGTGTCCCAGCTGTTGCAGGCCAGATTTCATAGTGGAAAAGAAAGGAATGGTTTCGGCACCTGATTATGCAGTAAAAGCTTCCTTTATTCGGGGTTCAGTATACAATCGTGTTCACACAATGGCTGGTAGTTTACGCGTTTCGGACAGTCTTGTCCTTAGTCGTAACAAAAATAGTCTGATTGTGACCCATACTTAAATGGTTACCCTGGGACCGCCCAAGAAAAGGTGGAGACACAGGGTTTAATCACAAGCAGGCTATTTACTTGTTGGCAGGTGGTATACATTAACAACATGATGGCTCTATATACGCAGTTGGAGAACATCCACAATAACAATGATAAACCGCTTTGCCACATACATGAGTTGATGTTTCATTTGCCTTTAAACATGATGCTTCATAATTAAAAACATATACGTTACTGTTCACATGCGATCATAAAATCGCATGGATCATGTAAATACACAAATATGCACATTTGTTCTAGACAGCTATGTTCACACAAAATGACCCTTATACTTGACTGCTGCAGGTCCGACTACTTCTTAACTGATTTGTTTTAATAAAAGTGCATGATTTCTTTTCTTAGATTGAGACCCATAGGAACTCTTGTGTTGAGTCTGAATATCCAGAAAGCCTCTCTAAGCAGAATTTTTCTTCGATGGTCCCCCTTTCTGTCAGGTATGTTCACTTTTTCAATCACATGACATTGCATGGAGTTGATTTTCCGATTATGGATTGAAATGAAGTGTTTGGCAACATTAGATATGTTTAACGCTGCAGGGTTTAGAACATAGTTCACATGCTCCAGAAAGCGATTCTTAAATTTACGGGTGGTACTCCCGATATACATTAGATCGCAGTCTGTGCAGATTATTGTGTACACCACTCCCGTAGTATTGCAATTCGTGTAAGATTTGATTTGAAAAGTTTCCGAATGGTCGGAGTTTTGAAAGTTTGTTGTGACTTTAACGAAATTGCATGTTTTACAGGGGTGGTGTCCACATTTCGTAAAACCTTTATATAACAGCCAACATCGAGGTGTATTAGTCGGTTTTCGAAATAAAGACGGTGACAAAGAGGAGGATAAAACTGGGGCTCTCCTTGGTACAATTCTACAACCCTGTCGCAACACATTGTGGAGGAATTTATCCTCATATAGAATTGGTAGGCAGCCCCTGATCAAGTTGCAGGCTTCTTTAAATTGGCGACTGTACGTTAGAACTAAAGTGGGTGTACCCTCATTATTCTTATTATATCTCTTTAACTTGTTTTTGTTCTCATTATTTTTGTTTTTATTCGAATAGGTACAAATCTCAGTTCTATTGCTTTGGGTGTTGGGACTCTGATGATCAGTGTTCCCATCTTTGGTTTTATGACCCAGCCCAAATAATAGTTCATCTCTAGGTTTTCTGGTTGCGATATCTTTGGCTCTATTTAACATCCATTTAGGGTAGCCCCTGTTCGTGAGTCTGACAGTGATTGCCTCACATTCAGCCAAAAAGCCGGCTTCAGTGCTGCAATTACGTTTAGCACGGATAAATTCCCTACAGGGACACCCCTTATGACATGTATTGGGTGATGACTAGTGGCATGCAATATAGAATTGCCTGCCACTTTTTTTCTAAATGTTTTTGTGTGTATTTGTTGATCAGGGATTCCCGTGAGTGTCAGATCCAGGAAATTCATCTCAAAATCGTCAAACGTACATGTGAACCGAAGATTAAATGTATTATCATTGAGGTAATTTTTAAAGTCCGGTATGGCAGACACATCACCCCTCCAAACTAGGAGCAGGTCATCGATGTATCTGCCATACCAGACCACATTCTCGGACCACAGACAGTTTACATTATAAATGTGTTTCTCCTCCCACAAAGCCATAGTGAGGTTTGCCAATGAGGGCGAGAATTTCGCCCCATTGACACTCCTCGTATTTGCAAATAAAAATGTTATCAAACATAAAGTAATTGTGGGTAAGGAGAAACGACGTAACTTCTAATGCATAGTCAATGAGTACATCAGAAAAATCAGTGTATTTTTGAGATGATGTTCCATGGCTAGAAGGGCAATTCTGTGGGGGATTGAGGGGTATAACGATTCTACATCTGCTGATACCCACTTATAGTCTGACCGCCACTGGAATCCAGCCATAGAACGTAATACATCTCCTGTATCTTTGAGATAACCTGGGATTCTTTTAACCAGGGGCTGTAACATATTATCCAACCAATTGCCTAGGTTCTCGGTCAGAGACCCTATACCTGAAACAATAGGGCGGAAGGGAGGGGGCTGAGCTCTTTGTGGACTTTGGGCAACGCATGCATGATCGGAGTTATTGGGTTGTTCACACACAGGAAGCGGCACTGCGTTTCATCGAAAACATTTAATGATTTGCCTTTCTGAATTAGATTCTGGTATTCTACCTGGTATTTGGCAATAGGATCACCTTGCAGCTTCCTGTATGTGAACAAATCACTCAGAAGATTGTTAATTTGTTGACCATACATGTCCCTGCCCATTACCACAACGCAACCTCCCTTATCTGCCATTTTAATTATTATTTTTTCTTCCATGGAATGTAATTCTTTTAGTGCTTGTCTGTGGTTTCTACTTAAATTTTGGTTTCCCTTGTTTGATGTTGACCTCCTGTGTAAATCCCTAAGTTCCCTTTCCACAACTTCCTGGAAGATATCCATGCCTCCACTCCGTGACATCACAGGGTAGAAGCATGGATTCGAGGTTTTTAAATCAAGCCTGGTCTGATCAGATATACAAATATCGGGTTTTTGTTGTAGTTCAGAGAGGCAGATAAGTGACACTTGTTCTTTAAATAATAAGTCTTGGTATATATTAGTTGTGTTTGTCACATTATTTGTTCTCTGAACACAAGCATGTTCCTCCCCAGGTACATCATGAAAATGTTTCAGTACTGTTAGGTTTCTAATAAATTTATTAATGTCCAGGATTGTGGAAAAAAGGTCAAAGTCCGTACACAGTGCAAAATTAAGTCCCAAAGACAGAACATGTATTTGATCAGCAGAAAGGTGAACATCCGATAGATTCAATACTGTGAGATTATCATTAGAGGTAAAGTCATTATTTACTTCTTCTGTCGGGTTGACATCAGATGCACTTTTCCTGTGTTTGCGTCCAGCCCGCTTTCGTCGTTTTTAAAAGAATCCCAGGTTATCTCAAAGATACAGGAGATGTATTACGTTCTATGGCTGGATTCCAGTGGCGGTCAGACTATAAGTGGGTATCAGCAGATGTAGAATCGTTATACCCCTCAATCCCCCACAGAATTGCCCTTCTAGCCATGGAACATCATCTCAAAAAATACACTGATTTTTCTGATGTACTCATTGACTATGCATTAGAAGTTACGTCGTTTCTCCTTACCCACAATTACTTTATGTTTGATAACATTTTTTATTTGCAAATACGAGGAGTGTCAATGGGGGCGAAATTCTCGCCCTCACTGGCAAACCTCACTATGGCTTTGTGGGAGGAGAAACACATTTATAATGTAAACTGTCTGTGGTCCGAAAATGTGGTCTGGTATGGCAGATACATCGATGACCTGCTCCTAGTTTGGAGGGGTGATGTGTCTGCCATACCGGACTTTAAAAATTACCTCAATGATAATACATTTAATCTTCGGTTCAGATGTACGTTTGACGATTTTGAGATGAATTTCCTGGATCTGACACTCACGGGAATCCCTGATCAACAAATACACACAAAAACATTTAGAAAAAAGTGGCAGGCAATTCTATATTGCATGCCACTAGTCATCACCCAATACATGTCATAAGGGGTGTCCCTGTAGGGGAATTTATCCGTGCTAAACGTAATTGCAGCACTGAAGCCGGCTTTTGGCTGAATGTGAGGCAATCACTGTCAGACTCACGAACAGGGGCTACCCTAAATGGATGTTAAATAGAGCCAAAGATATCGCAACCAGAAAACCTAGAGATGAACTATTATTTGGGCTGGGTCATAAAACCAAAGATGGGAACACTGATCATCAGAGTCCCAACACCCAAAGCAATAGAACTGAGATTTGTACCCATTCGAATAAAAACAAAAACAATGAGAACAAAAACAAGTTAAAGAGATATAATAAGAATAATGAGGGTACACCCACTTTAGTTCTAACGTACAGTCGCCAATTTAAAGAAGCCTGCAACTTGATCAGGGGCTGCCTACCAATCCTATATGAGGATAAATTCCTCCACAATGTGTTGCGACAGGGTTGTAGAATTGTACCAAGGAGAGCCCCAGTTTTAACCTCCTCTTTGTCACCGTCTTTATTTCGAAAACCGACTAATACACCTCGATGTTGGCTGTTATATAAAGGTTTTACGAAATGTGGACACCACCCCTGTAAAACATGCAATTTCGTTAAAGTCACAACAAACTTTCAAAACTCCGACCATTCGGAAACTTTTCAAATCAAATCTTACACGAATTGCAATACTACGGGAGTGGTGTACACAATAATCTGCACAGACTGCGACCTGATGTATATCGGGAGTACCACCCGTAAATTTAAGAATCGCTTTCTGGAGCATGTGAACTATGTTCTAAACCCTGCAGCGTTAAACATATCCAATGTTGCCAAACACTTCATTTCAATCCATAATCGGAAAATCAACTCCATGCAATGTCATGTGATTGAAAAAGTGAACATACCTGATAGAAAGGGGGACCATCGAAGGAAAATTCTGCTTAGAGAGGCTTTCTGGATTTTCAGACTCAACACAAGAGTTCCTATGGGTCTCAATCTAAGAAAATAAATCATGCACTTTTATTAAAACAAATCAGTTAAGAAGAAGTCGGACCTGCAGCAGTCAAGTATAAGGGTCATTTTGTGTGAACATAGCTGTCTAGAACAAATGTGCATATTTGTGTATTTACATGATCCATGCGATTTTATGATCGCATGTGAACAGTAACGTATATGTTTTTAATTATGAAGCATCATGTTTAAAGGCAAATGAAACATCAACTCATGTATGTGGCGAAGCGGTTTATCATTGTTATTGTGGATGTTCTCCAACTGCGTATATAGAGCCATCATGTTGTTAATGTATACCACCTGCCAACAAGTAAATAGCCTGCTTGTGATTAAACCCTGTGTCTCCACCTTTTCTTGGGCGGTCCCAGGGTAACCATTTAAGTATGGGTCACAATCAGACTATTTTTGTTACGACTAAGGACAAGACTGTCCGAACGCGCAGAACTACCAGCCATTGTGTGAACACGATTGTATACTGAACCCCGAATAAAGGAAGCTTTAACTGCATAATCAGGTGCCGGAACCATTCCTTTCTTTTCCTGATTGCGGCAAGCACTTCTCTTCAGATTCCGAGCACCGGGGATATGGCTGTCCTGGACGGGTGAGCTGGACTTTTGCACATGTTATACAGATTTCATAGTGTCTGCCAAAACATATATTTTATTCTGGGGTGAAATTAATCTGCCAAAATTGCAATACCCTGAATCTGGTGTCCCAACTGTTGCAGGCCATATTTCATAGTGTCTGCCAAAACATATATTTTGTTCTGGGGTGAAATTAATCTGCCAAAATAGCAATACCCTGAATCTGTTGTCCCAGCTGTTGCAGGCCAAATTTCATAGTGTCAGCCAAAACATATATTTTGATCTGGGGTGAAATTCAATTGCCAAAATAGCAATACCCTGAATCTGGTGTCCCAGCTGTTGCAGGCCAGATTTCATAGTGTC